>JANIJG010014357.1:0-109240 GCA_024611175.1 Megaceryle torquata
GCAGTAAAAGTTTATTTTTCCTTTGTGGGTTGTTTTTTTGGTGTTTTTTTGTTTGTTTGGTTTTGGTTGTTTTTTTTGTTGTTGTTGTTGTTGTTTGGGGGTTTGTTTGTTTGTTTGTTTTTTGGGGTTTTTTTTGGTGTTTTTTTTTGTTTGTTTGTTTTTAATATTTGCACCAACAACTTTAAAAAGAAAAGTTAGTGAGCTTATTATTGCACAAGGTATCTGGGTTTTAAATCTTTAGATTCTAACCTAAACCAGTTCAGATAGGGCCAAAAGACGACTCATTTCAGCTTCGGACTACCACACTTTCAGGAGGCTAGCCCACCAAAGCCAAACCCTGGAACCAATTCAGTACAAAAGTGAGACATTGAACCCTCAAGCTCAGATAAACTCGAACTGGCTCTGTAAAGCCAGCACTGCCAGTAAGGACACCACTGTCTTTCCAGTTCACTTCTCTTTAAAGGCAGTTTTCTGTTCTTTTTCACAGCCTGAAATTATTGCCGTGCTCTCTTCCACTCTGCTACAGAACATCCCAGGAAGAATTAAGTGACAAACCAACATATTACAGTTCTGAAAATACTCGAACTCTCATGTGACCTCCGCACACAAAACATTCCTATTGTACCTCATGTTTCCTGTTTGTGCTAATCCACAACCGGGCCACCAGTGAAAACCTTTTCAGCAGTTGCTCCACTTGGCTCTATCAGCAAGCCAGCAGAGATCCATATTGAAGAAACAAAAACACAAACAAATGCAAACAGCCAAAGCTCGCTCTGCACTTTTGACCTGTAAGGAATTCGTTTCCATTCATCCCCCCCCACCACAGATTGTAACAGACCATACACAGAAGGGACTTTTATCAGCCACTTCTCACACAAGGCTTTTTGATAGCCATTAATTCTAAGCTGATTCTGTTTGCTTCCGCTGCATCTTTTGCAATCCGTTTGCCAGAGCTGAAGTGAAATCACGAGTCCATGCACTGGGAGAAGATGGCAATGGCAGCGCAGTCCCAGCCGAGCATCCCACCCGCTGCCCCCTGCTCCGCTGCCCACCCACAGGTTGGTCATTTCATTCCACCCTGGCAAACCAGACCTCTCCAAGATGTACACACAATAAATGCTGACGAGTTACCCCCAGTCATCTTTTTTTGGTAATTAGGCGATTCATGCCAGTTGTGCTTTAATATAATAGACAATATACTTTAACAGAATAGAAAACATCTCAGGACCGACAAAGAAAAAAAAAGCTGTGTGCTGCTAAAAGCAGTATTTGGAGTCATTAATCATAATAGTTTTATTTCCTACAGAACCACGTCATGATTACTATTTTTAAAGTGTTGTTTTTAAGGAATTGAGAAAAATCTTTAATGGACTTTGGGAAAATAAGCCAGCAGACTTGTTTTGAAAGTGTCAGAATAAAAAGGATTCTTGGAAGAGCGGCCCACTTCCCTATTTCTGTGCTGAAGGTCTGCTCCGTGCCAGCCCTTAGCTCAGTGCCAATTTGCAGCATGAGAATTGTTTCCCAAAAAAGCAAATTTTTTCTTTAGTGGTGGCTACAACTAAGGAAGCAGCATTAAATTAAGAACCAATACAGAGGACAACATTTAGAACCTTTAAAATATATGGAAAATTCCTGGATCACAGAGACAGAAATAAAAAGCCTATTATCAAGCTAACAAAACTGACCTCTCCCTCCTGCTCTGAGATGCATGAGGCAAGAATGTTCCGGGTGACCAATACAATCCAAATCAGATGTGAACTGATATTAACCAGGGGTAGAAACATCTCCTCCCCCACCACCACTGAGACTGCTTTAGACTGTAAGCTCTACTTTAAGCAAACTGCTCCTGAGTAATCTCATCCCAGCTAACCCCAGGATCTCTGCTGCCACTCAAATTCACGCTGCTCCAGAAAGCAGCTGGTGAAAGATGTTCTGAAGAATCCAGACAAATGACAGTTTTCAACCCTGGAAAAACAGCTCTCCAGGCATGGGAATGCAAACACCCCGAGTCCTTCATACGCTGCAGCTATTGCGTAACTGCCGCGGTGCTCTGCCTGGCTGTGCTTACCAACAGCCTGATCTGGAAACAGTTGTCCGCAGTAAGCGGAGGGCTGTATTTAAAGAAGATGCACCTGTGTCACAGCTGAAGAATTTCAGGCGCAAGGGCTGAACAGGTGCCCACATGCCAGCAATTCCTACCCGTGGGCCCTTCGTGGCAGAGACAATAGCACGAGCCTGGACAAGAGCTCGGCGGCACATGGGTGGGCCCGAGAGCATTGTTCTCTAGGCATGTAATTGCATTCCCAACAATCTCTCTGTACATACTGATTTTAAATGAGCAATTAATTAAAAGCAATTTTAAAACACTTACTGAGTCTATTCTCTACTGCCAGCAAATCTAGGCACCAAAGCAGAAAAGGATTTGCTGCTTTGAAACTTTTGTTTTCTTCGAATCCATAGGAGAATAATTTTACAATCACAAATGTAATTAGAGTATATGGAACATGAAAAGTAGATATACACTAACATAAAAGTTCATATAGCAATTTCCCCACTTAACCTATTGTATTTCTACTTTCAGAGGCAACTGCTGCACAACTAACAAAGCAAATTAGTTTAAAACGCCTCCTTTAAAAAGCTGGAGAACCTGTGTTGTTTCCAGATGTGTGAAATCAAAAGTATTATTCTAATTCACCCTTAAAAGTTGTACCAACAGTTTTAAGCTCGTACTGTGTTCCTTTTCACACAAGGTTTAGGCTCAAACTGAGGAGGTATTAAAGAGCGTATGACTCCACTGATAGGATATTACTTATAGATGTTGCTGATCGAGCTGTATTGACAAGAATATTAACAGTTCAGGTACTTAAAATGGCAACGCACTGTCAGGGCAATAAACATCTGGGTTTTTACACTCCCACTGCCATCTAGTGGCTACACAGCCAGGCACATTCCACCAAATCGCCAACCATGCCGTGTTCAGACAAGCCCGAGAGTGCAGTTGTCCTTAATTCACACTAAATTAGTCCAGTCACTAAAGTTTGCAGGGGAGAAAAGAGGAAATGAATCTTTGCTTCCCTTTCTTCCTACACTCGCTACCTTTATACTTGGGGAATCCCATAACAGGTACACACTTATTTGCCTTAAATATTTAAAGCAAGCAAGCATTTTCCCCATACTGTTACGCAGTAGATGTTGATGGCATGAGTTTTATTACATTTTATTCTAGAACCACCTTCCAATTACTCAGTGCAATCTATTTTCTCTGTTCCCCCCCCCCCCAAGTCACATGAAAACTCGCCTCTTAGGTTCCAAATAAATACCTTTGCTATTAAACTAGATTTCTTTTCCTAGATGATGCACCTCCCTGTAACCTTTGGTAGGCTGTTCACCTCCTATAAACATAAATGACATTGATAAGCCAATAGAGAAGTTACATTTTGTGTATATGGTACTTTCATGTCAGCTCAGGTCATGGCCTAAATATATCCTCTAGATTTGCAAACCACAGAGGAAAACTGAAGTGATATGTTAGGAAATTTAATTTGTTTTCTATTAAAGTAATTTAGAACTATTTGAATGTCTGATTTTTTTTTTTTTTTTAATACAGAATAAAAGAAAGCTCAAATAATTCTGCCTTCTTAGAGGAAAAAAAAAAGAAATGGTGCTGTCTTAGGAAGACTTTATGTGACAAAGTCATCTTGGAGCAGCCTAGGTATAAAATGACAGCACTTGCTGCCCTGTGTCAGATCAACATACAGCAAAGAAACATTATCCCCTTTCAAACACAGTGTAGAAATGGTGGATGATTTTCTTATTTACTGGATTTCTGACATGTATGAATTAGGAATAGGAACTCCAGAAGCTCTCCAAACTACTTCAAACTGTCCATGAAATCTTTGGTCAGAAGAAATCTTAAGTTGACCCTCACTGGTTGGTAGCCAAATAAAAATATTTAAAAAAAAAGAAGGGGTTAAAATTGGATTTAAACTGTTTCCTACTTGCTGATTTAAATAATGACCAAATGATTCCTGCAGCAAACCTGGAATTGCTTTCCTTTCCCTTCTTCTCTCTGTCCTGCTAAGTAGCTGGTGAGCCCATCCTACTGCACCTTCACTCCCACCGTAGACCGGCTGAGAACCCAAGAGAGCCGAGTTTGTGAGTTTGGCTCCACCTCCTGCATCACCCGATGCTGGTTTGGCTCTCCTGAGAGGCACAGCACCTCAGTTTGGGGTTGGTCGTTTGGATCGATTCTCTCCCTGTCCAGCCCATGTGTCTTACTGTCCCTAAGCTATTAACAGCATTGTCTCTGGGACTCAGAAGGATCTGTACCCTGTCAGTTCACTGCTGTCTAAGCCCTATCCAGTGTTACATAAAAATATTTAGACGCTGTGTTCATCAGCTTGCCTGAATTTCCATTTTCAATCATTTCAACTGACAGCAATATTTTTGTCTAGCAGTCTGTGCATGCATGAACTTGGCTTTTTTAGCAATAGTTTCCTTTCTCCTGTACTCTCTGCCTCCCCAGGCTTTAGGAGATAAGCAACACTGAGGAGGTCCAAGAGTACAGCAAACACAGCCCATACAGATGCCATTCGGTCCAACAGGCATTGCCCTGCTGTGTGGAAAAGCACGAGTTTCTTGTTTCTTGTAGTGTTTTCTGTGTTATTGTTAATGATTAAAGCAGTTCTGAAAGTAAACATCTGTAATTGTTCCAAATACAAGATGACATTTGTTGCATAAACTGGTTTTAATTATTTTGTGGCCATGAATCTTTTCTTAAATCCAGGACAGTGGTTTCATAAACAAGGAACTAATCCAATGGCCAAAAGCAAAACACACCCAAACATTTCCCTAACTTTCCTAGCTGTGTTGAGATAAACAACATCATAGAAATTTTCAGAACAGATATTATTTTATCTTCATTGACAAACATTTATCTTCCTATTAATTTCAAAGCAAAATTAATACAGACTGAACTTTACAATAGCTGCCTATAATAGTGGTTTCAGATAGAAAAATGATCATTTTAAACTACAAAAAAAAAGAAAAAATCTATGCTGAAAAATTTTAAATGGAAACACTTGAGTTTTACACACTAGAAAATGTTTCATTTAAACTAAGAAATTAGAGGCTAGAGCTTGCAGATGTTGACTCATTGTTTCAAAGTGAGGCTTAGCAGCAGGCAAATGTCTGCAGTTCAACAAACATAGAGCACGCAAACTGCAAACCAAGCTTATACAGCAGACAATAGGAATTGCAGTCACTAGAGCCCAGAAGTGTTACAAGTAGTTTCTTTCAGAAGTACTTAACGTTTAGGACTTAGGGAATATTCTTTATTCCCTTATTTTAAAATATGTAACAATTAAAAGACTCGATTTGGAAAGAACGTGGTCTGGAAATATCCTTACCAAATAGAGCAGAAAAGTGTGGAGACCTGTTCCAAGTCCAACAGAGGACAGAATGCCTAATCCTACCCAGTAGGCACACCAAAAGAACTTCTTCTCCATATACCGCACATACTGAAAAAGAAAAGTGACAAAAGACAAAAAAAAAAAAAAAATGAGAACGGTGATATCTCCCAGGGGAGAAAGTTAAAGCACAAACCGACGCAGACAGTTACCTGCATTACAACAACCAAAATAGAATCCCAGATACTTCTATTTGCAGTTTATGACAATTACAGCACAGACACGTACAGTAAACTGTGCGTTTTCAAAAGAAAAGCCCACACCCCTTAGAAGCAGCAAGTTTCCAAGGAAATGGGTGAAAAATTCAGGTTCAGTAGTAGGGGGTTGAAATCCAGAACAGACACTCTAGGTGTGAGCAGCAAGCCCTAGACAGCACCTACTGGAGCCCAAGCAGTGAGCAGACAGCTCAGGGAACAGTCTGAACGGATTAAATAAAGGAATAGAATTAGCTGCACTCCCAATCTGCTGAATGTTTTATCTTGGACCATGAGTAACCAAGTTTGTTAATTTTAAGAAAATATTAAAATGTTGGTTGTATGTTGCAGACAAATATGGGGATATGGGAAAGTTATGGCAAATTCTGGACACAGAAAGTGCTGTTGGGTACACTGGAGAAATGGGAAGCAGTATCTCCCTCTCACAGCTACAAGGGCAATACTAAGAGGATAAACAAGGTCATCAACTTGTCCCAGAGCCCCAAGAGGAGGTGCCATTTTGTACCATCCATGGACAAATAGCATCAGGTTTATCAGTCTTAACCAGTCTTCAATCTGTCAGGGTCTAAAAAGGTCCTGAAAACGCCAAGTGAAAAGACAAATATACTTTGCTATTTTGAGTGTGGTTTTGGAAGAAAGTGGCTCACAATCAGGTATACACTGATGGTACATGGAGATAGGCAGAGGTGCTAGCAGGACGTGGACTTTACAGAAGGAACTCTGGAGGAAGAGGGATGGACAGATACCCGCTGGCACACATGACTAAGAGCTCCCCAGAAGAGATTGCTCCAAGCTCTGGCTGGACCCAGCAGGCCATGGTTCCCTCACCGGTCCCAGAAGCACTGGTTTGCTGCCAGCAGGCTCAAGGAAACCTCTTGAGCAGCACAGCTCTGCCAAGGCTTGAGCAGTGGAGGCCCAGCAGCCAGCTCGGAGTGCATCAACACCAGTTTGCAAGGGCCATCTAGTGGCAAATGTTGAGTGCATCAAGCTCTGGTCTTCATGCTGAGAAGGCCGCCAACCAGAGCGTTTTTTAAAGAGGCAGGTATTTGTTCATCTGGAACAGGCCACCAATTTACCATCTACCAACTTGCTCTGCATGTAAGTGCTTAGGTCTCCAGTATGAGACCGAGTGAGCAAGATTGTGATGAGCCGAAGCAACTCATTTCCCTGCATTTCAAGACACACCCTGGGAAGCCAGGACTCCTGTTCCAGACCTGCACATCCCCCAGGCAGCCCGTGACACAACACGGCAGTATGGTTGTAAGCAAGTTACTTCTCAAACAGGGAACCTGATGATATCAGAGTCAGAGTGGTAAGATGATTCAGTTGCACAAGGAAATGCTCTGCAGGGTTTAAAAGGGCTCATGGAAAATCTGAAACTCGAGTGAAATGGGGAGGTGTAGACACCACCATCACTTTACACTTAAGCAATGGCTACACTTCAAGTGATGCAAAAGCATCAGTTTGCACTTACATCAAAGCACAAAAAAGTTTTTAAGCAATGATTTGCAAACAACAGGGGTATAAGAAGCATCGCAGAACCAGACTTGAAATGATGAAAACATTTTATGCTTAGATATTTGCCTATCCTAGCTCATCAGGAGAGCCTTCCATGGACACAGAAGAAACATTTATTGAGAACCACAAAGTTCCACCGTGACTCAGTTTAACACTGTATCTCAAGAGCTCACAGCACTATGAAAAGCTTGTTAGCAGCAGATGTGAAGGAGTGCTGCAGCACTGGAGGTGTGCTGCTTCAGCAACGGATGAGAAGCGGAACACCTACAGATGTGACAGCGTAGATCAAATGGTGCAGCTGATCATTCCTCATCTCTAAAAAAACAACTCTTCCCCACACAGCGAGGAGTCACGACATGAGAAACAAATAGCCTTAGCGAGCAGGAGTTCAAGAGACACGTTACTATTTCATGAAGACCCCGTTCAATTCCCAGAACATCTACTTTAGCACTGGGACAGAAAGAATTAGTCACTAAGGAAAGTAACTTGAAAGCCTCCTACCTGTTGATGTGTTCCTTCAATGTAATACGTAGCTGTAAGCACTGCAAGCATCAGTAAAAAACACACCAAGATACTTCGCCGATGCCACAATCTTAAAAGACAAATGGCAATTAGGGTTTTTCATAATTGAGCGTGCATTTCAGAGTAACTCAGTTATCCCCACAGACGGGGTCTGCACAGATGTAGTCAGGCTGGACAATGGCAGCTGAAAGGTTTGCTATTATACAGACATAAACCTCCCAAGAAACTATCTGGGGAACCTTTATTCTTTATAGAAAAAGATCTCAACTTCACTGTCAAGTGAGATCAAAGTTCAGCCATGCCTTTTTTTTTTTTTTTTTTTTTGAATAAACAAAACCTAAGTAAACTGTCTGAAAACAAACACAATCTGAAGACAAATATTCAGCTTCTGCAGCCAAGACAGTCTCAAACACAGGGCCATGAACAACCCCCATGGGTAAGCAGAGTGCAAAGCAGAGACTGCACTGGCCTGGGGCACGGGACGAGAGCTGTGGCTGGAACACAAAAGTGACAATTTCAAGCTGTGGACTGGTGGGGAGAACCACAGCGACAGGAAGAGGAACCAATCTTTATATTATTTTGGTTCCCCTGATCAATTGCAATTAATCTCCCTAACAGCTCAAAGTTTAATAAATACATTTTAGCTACTAAATATATTTTAGCTAATCAAGTGCTAAGAAGCTGCTACAGTGAGGGGAGAAAAGTGTTTTCCTTTGTCTTTTGATACCCAATTACCTCTGAGCCTGCTCAGCCTCATGTACACATTCTGCTCCATGTGTATGTGGTAAATTAGCAAATATGGTTGTTATTTTCTGGGAAACACTATTTTACTCTCACCTAATGCTGTAAAAAAGCAAGTGCTGGTATCACTTAATCTCAGACATGAAATAGTAACCTATGAACATAACTTATTTAGAAAAAGACAGAGTAAGATAGAAATAGGAGACCTGTAATACAGGAAACCAGTCACAAATGTTTCATATTAAGCAAGCTGAAAAAAGTCACTCTAGCTTTAATTTTAAAATAATTTGTGCTGCTTGTATTAGTATGGCAATTGGATTTTCAAGTGATTGCCATCATTTAAATCACAATTTATTCAAGTGGAACATAGGAGATCATTAAGAGTCAATCTGAGGTCTCAACTTAATAGCTTATAATAGTCAGTGTTATTTTCTGTAAAGATACTGTTGTGTTAGTGCCAGACAACATAAATGCGGCACACAACAGAGCATGTGAGGGCTGTCGTTAGCAGAATTTGACCTCTAGGAATCCAGGTAAAAGTCAGCTTAAAATGAGACCTCAAATAAATGCTTGGTGGTTGTCAGAAATGGCCAATGTAACGCTCAATAAAACAGTTCTCAAAGAAACAGTTCCCGATGACAGTCAAAAGAATGCACAGAGTAAAATAAAGTAAAAGTAAAATAAGGTTTGGGGGTTATTTTTTGGGGGAGGTAGGGTGTAAATGGGGATAAATTCTATACTACGTAAACCTGGTATTTTTCATAGCTGGTGTGTTAAGAAATAGCTCTGCATTGCAGCACTAGTATGGATGTTAGAATTGCCCATTCCAAATTTTCTAACCAGAATAAAAGACAATTTTATCCAGTGCATAAATGGTTTGGGCAAGTGCTTTAATAAATCATTTCCTGCTCTGAAAAGAACTTAGCTTAGCAGCAAAGTCCTCTTTGCAGCATCATAAACACCACTGCAAGTTCCACATAATCCTGAACCCTGCCCTAGCTGAGCTATTGGAAGATTATTCAGCGATAGTAACACACACATCCATAGATCAGTACTCAACACTGCCATCTTAAGTACAATATCTCTTGCCTTAAGGATCCCTAAACACTGTCCCACTCCTTCAAATCAGAATATTCAATGCTTCAGAAAGGAAGTTTGCAATTTTCTTCCACTGACAATATATATAAAAAAATACAAAACCAAATATCTTTTCTGAAAGAAGAATTTTAAAGTTGTGAATCATCAGGGAAAGTGAGATGTCAGAATGACCTACTGAATCAGAGCATGGGTTTCCCCAGAACGCTTAGTAGAAGTTAAAGAAATGATCTTTACTTTATGGTCCATTCCTTCAAGTTTATTAGAGTTTCCAGGAAAAAATACTGCAAGGTAACAAGCGGTTGTTTCCACAGTACAATATTCAACCTCTCTTCTCGGTCCCTTCGCTTGCGTTCACTCAACAAAGAGGAATCTGCAAATGAAAAGCAACAGAAATGTAAAAGCACCAGAAATGTAAAAGCACAGGCTGGTAGTTCAGATTCTACCCTACCCAAAAACATATAAACTTTTTTTTTTTTTGCTTTATTGGGAAGTTAATGTGAGCTCCCAGGCAGCTTTTCTACTCCTCACACAGTATTTCCTCCAAGCGCATCAGAAATCAGGTGACCTCCAGCAAAGGAAATAAGTTGGCTTTTTTCCCCGTGTAGCTGACAACCGCTTCAAAACCTCACTGGCCCAGGGTGCATAAGGTCTGGCAGATTTATCAGCCTTTACTCAAGGTACAGCACCACTAGTTACAAATCAACTAATGCATGAGGTCAAATGTGACCCCACCACCCACTACGGAGACCACATTTCACTTTGAACTTTTGAATTTGGTTCTCTTCCAAAGCTATTCTCAGACTTCTCCAATCGAACTAGATTGAATTACATGTGCTTTTTATACAAGTCAGTCGTGGTGTAACTGGATAACAGCATCTATCCTCCCAGTCAGGATCCTCAGGCCGTGCCTCACCACGCTGTTCAGCTTCTCCAACACGAGCCCAGCAGACAGGAAACGCTCCCATGGAAAAGATCTGCTTTTATACCAGTGTCCTTTCTGGGCTGACGCTAGAGGTTGGGTGATTTGTTTATAATGCAGAGCTCAACACTAGTGCAACACCAGCCGCTGTACGCTACTGTACCAGCATAGAGGAAAAGTTCTGCTAATAAACGTGGCATTTTGTGCTCACAAAACAATCAAGATTAATAAAAACCCGAGCTAATTTTTCAGTGAGAATAGTTTGGTCAAAGGTTGTCACGCTAATGAGCGGTAATAACTTTTACATGTTTCAGAATAAGTTTTCTTTTAAAGAGAAAAGATAACAAACAGTGGAAAAAAAATTATACAAAAATAACTCCTGTACCTAAACAGCCACCAAACGTGTTTAAAGATCACTTACTACGCAAATCCAAACCACGCTCTGTTTTGTAGGCATTTAAAATGCTGCAATAATATTCATTAATTTGAAATTTGTAAAAAGATGTTGCATTTAAAGTATTAATCTAATCTGAAACCCCAGCATATTGCAACCCAAGATGTATTTATTCAGTCTTATCCCAGTAACTGAAGCACTCTGCCTTACCAGATGCTAATATCTGCATAGAAATCACATACCTCCCTCGTCACGCAGCCTGTTTAATTTTGTATTCTTTAGCTGTAAGCATCAGTTGCTTTAGATGAACGAACAGAAATCCTACAATGGCAAATTCTGGATAACACCCACATTCCCTCAGAGTTACAGAATGATTTAAGTAAAAGGAATTGATTTGTTCCATACATACACACACAGTCAGTCCCTTGTTAAGTTTTGCCACATTCATTGCTTCAAGAATTTCCATTCTCTATTCTTCACTTAATGTGTCTAACAAAAATGCTTCAACCTTGTTTTTTATGACCTTGTTTTTAGTAGAGGTCATAAGAGACAATGGTGTAAGACTGCGCACAACTTGAGAAATCACTTGGTTACAAAACTTAATTAAATATGGAACTGGCACATTCAAAGCTGACAGGAAACAAACTAAGATAATTATAATTTATAAGCTATACAGCACAGCACAGATAATTCAGTCACGCAAGGCTCTTCTTGAAATGTTCACAGGTTATTTTTCATGAGTTCTAAAGATTAACCCAAGCCTACTTCAGATATAACAGTAGGAAAAATAGAGGCAAGGCAGGAGATGAAGCAGTTAACTTTTGTTAGCAATTTATGACTGAAACCGATAAATTACAGTGAAGCTAAATGTCAACAGAAAAGCTAGAATTTGGGAGACTAATAACTGGATTTCTCCCAGAGTAAAATGGATTTTATTACCAAATACTTAACATTTCAGTGCCAAAGGGTGGGGCTATGTAGCCTGACTTCCACAGCCACGTATTTGCCAACATAGTTCATTTTTTTGGCTCAGTCCTGGTGCAGCCCCTATGGGTACCCAAGCCAGCTTTACAGGGCTCGCATGAATAGCAACTCCAGAATAAGAACTCGGGAGGGAGGAAAGAGTGTAAGAGAAAACTGGAAGGAAATATATGACATAAAACTATCCTGTTGCTTCACAAGATGTAAATCCTTCAGATATAGGGATGACTGAAGCTTCCGAGATGAATTCAAGCATGGAGGCCCTTCAGATCATCTGAGCATAAAGTACACCAACATAAATTCCTTTTGAGTACTGTGCTGGCCAGTTTACACCAAGCTGACCAGCTGAGAAGATTAAGTCGTTTTCCACTTACCTGTGAAGTTTCCATTGTGCTGTTCTTTGATCATTCTTATGCGTCTCTGGTCACAATCTGTTCCATTCTCTGCCATTTCATAGATCAGTCACGTATGAGGATCTAGTAGCAGAATAAAACCAAAAAGGATAATGTGTCCATTTCTGGTTATGAAGACTCCATTTACTCCTTAGTCAAAGGATACAAGCAAACATCCAGCAGTTCTCCAAATCCAAATCACACTTATCCTGCTTCACACCATTAAAAAGAAGAAAGTGATTCAACTGCCACAATGACAAAGATTAAAACATTTCCACCTACATAAATCTAAATTTTTCACTTATATGACAAAACTCCCTCGCTTCTCGCAACCCAACAAAAACTTGTTAAACAATCCCTTCTACTCATCAGCCCACTGTTTGGGCTCCAGACACAGCAGAGCTTCATACAAACCTCAGTTCAATTCTAAGAGAGGTGCTTACGATTTGATTCTCATATTAGAAAGTACATATTCTGGCACTAAGCTTCTGGGTAGTTCGCATGCAAGTAGACCTCAAACACCACACAGCCTAAAAAGCCACCCTCAGGATGGCAGCTAAGGTACAGAACTGGATCTCCTGCTTGGCACAGTCAAGTATCTTTGAACCAGAACAGATAAACTCTTCCATGGACTAAAGCTCTCTCATGGAAAGTGGTTTTTTTTTTTATTTTTTTGAAAAGTGTATGTTCTCTCTGCTGGGTTGGCCTCTCTCTAGTGAGGTCAGCCTTAAAAAGCACAGAAGAACTGCTGCATTTTTCCTTATCCAGGAGTAAATAGTGCAATGACTGGAAGACAGCATAAATCAGAATGTTGTAAGAGCCTCCCCCCCGGCTTAAAAAAAAAACCCCAAACCTGAACAGATGACAATTCTTAAGCAAACACAAAGAGAGCAGCCAGTCAGACTCCTTGCTTTAAAAATCCTCTCTTGAATCATAAAACACTTTCTGGAATTTTATTTTGGAAAAGAGAGTCTCACAAAGCTAAAGCATCTTATTTGCATTGCAGTTCTCCCCGTTCGCAAACATGACTTAGAGTTTTTGATATGCTGCTTTTGTTGGAAAGAGAAACAGTGAAATACTAAAATGACAGGTTATATAAAACAGTCCAGTGGAGGAAATTAAAGTTTTACAGAAAGAATATTTTCCTTTTGCTTTATGTTAGGCTTGAGACCCAAGCAGCAACTCAGGTTTGGTAGACAGGAGTGAGATCACCCCTTTGATTCAGACTGCAATAATTTTGTTGATTTGTTCAATAAAAAGTTAAAATATCTCAGATACCATATTTGTTTTATATTCCGAGGGTTTCACAAGTCAGCTTTAGGTAGATGTTCTTCTAAACAAGAACAAGCCTTGTGCATTACTGATCATACAGATAAAATTTCTAGCTAGAATGTGGTCATTAAAGGGATTTTACTTAAAACCAAATAGTCAAAAGCCTCAGTCTCAAGAAGGAGTCCACCCTCCGACATCACCTTCCTGAAATGCAACACACAGGAAAAAAAAAAAGCCTGTCAAAGCCTTACAAGATAGCAGGAACTAATCTCTTGCACGTTACAGGTTTTACTCATTGAAACTTGTGCCCCAGAATATGCCAAACCACCGAGAAAATCAATAAAACAGCCTTGCAAAAGTTTGCTTCTGAAAAATGCTGAAGGGCTCAATAGTCAGCCAAGGACAGAGGACTGACCTGCTGCAGTAGGAGCTCTACAGCATCACTCTGCAGTCAGTGGCAATCACAGGTTTGCTCTGAACCACGAGTCAAACGCCACAGAAATGTGAACCTCTTTCTCTCCTCAGACCAGTTGTATAGCAGTCTGACACTCAGGAAGTCAGTGGAGTTACACCAGTACTTACGTGAGGATAACCGGCCAGTTGCTATGGTGATCCAAGGATCAAATGTTTGGGCACCTTCTAATTTCATTAGGACAGTAAATCCCTGTAGATGGTGGAGTGTTTTGTTTCTACTGACTGCACTTAGTGGGTTTATTTTTGATAAATAAAAATACGTATTTACACACAGACAATACAAGCTCACACACACACATATGTATATCCCATACACATGTGTTACACACACAAAGCTCAAGGTGCAGAGGAGAATGTTTAAACTGGGTAGTTGGAAAGCCTGATGTTTACAGAAAGCTGCTTAGGAAGCAAAAGCCACCGCAGCCACTCTGTACAGAGTCACACTTAAAAAAAAAAAAAAAAAGAGAAAAATGTTCTGGTTTAGGGAACTTCAGGCACATTTTGTTGTCTTCAATTTATTTATTTATTTGTTTGTTATATTTTAAGTGGAAACCACATGTTCCTCATTTTGAAATTCATCTTTTTAACTTGTGTAAATCTAGCCTTCAGAATTGAAGTCTCAATTGGTTTGGTCTCTGCTTTCAGCTTTATTACATTTGAAATTACATTTCAAGTAAGCTAATTTACTGTGATACAAAGCGCTCCCCGTGTGTTTGATGCTAAAGGCTGGGCTGTTCACAACACTCCCTCTCCATGAGCCGAGTTCCGCTGCAATCCACTAAACATCTGAGCGGCACAAACGCCATCACTCCCTGGGGATCTCAGGTGCATTGTTAGGTACATATTACAGTTTTCAGAAGCTCAACTAACAGAGCCAGTTGTACCCTGCCTGCTTGGAAAGGCACTAATCTGGGATTAGCTTTGCATAATGTTACCTCAAGTACACAAGTCAATGCTCACAGTAAAGCGGATAAATAGCCCCCTTGCACACTCTGTAGGGCAAATACTGGTTAAGAAGATTTTAAAGTTCAACCATTCAGTGGAAAAGCTCTAAAAACTTGTATTTAACAATATAGATGACTAGAAGATTTGATACCTATTACATTGCAAGTCCGAATGGGCTGCTATTGAGAAACAAACCTCTTACTGGCTTCAGAAAATACTCCTTGGTTTATCAAAGTCTAATTATATGTAAAGCATCTTAGCATAAGGAGCCAAAGGATGTGCATCCAGAAAGCTCAGCTCTCTGATCTATTCCTCTGTTTGACACCTTGTTACAACCACTAGCTCTGACCTAATGTCTCCCCATGCAGATTAACTGGAGTGGGAGTCTGACCCCAGACGTAGTTATCCTTCATTAACTGAGTCCCCATCCTCAAGTCTAGATGGAAGCCTTGAGATCTCACCACGGGAAATTAAATTCCATTTCCTAAACAGAACTTCACTTCTTATGAATGCTGAAAAAAAGACAGTCTAAAAATAAATTTGCCTAATACATCGAGTAGTTACCAGCAAACATAAAAATAAACTCTTTTAAAGAGTGAGAAAAACAACTCTGAACAGTTTTTGTATCAGGGTCGCTTAGATCATTTGTTAGAGCTTTGCTCAGACTAGAACTTCTTTGTTTGGCTGAACAAATAGCCCACAATACACTATTCAGCTTTAGTGTGATCCATAATGTTAAGCATAAAAAGGCAATTATTGCTAGTCAAAACTGTAAATTGGTCAACAAAAAGGGCTTCTGGTAACTGTGACTGGCACTTCACAGCATAAGTGAGACAAAGCAAAACAAGCTATTAGCACATGAGAACATAAAATTAGGCACTGCAATCTCTGCACGCCCTAATTCCAGAAAAGGACAAAAGTCTCTTCTTTCTGAAGCTGTGGGGAGGCTGCTGAAGCACCCAAGTGTTGGTGTGCTTACAGAAAAGAGTTTAAAACAAGGCAGCTGGGTGCTTCACTTTCCCTGGGAGGAGCAGAATGTGGACTCACATTCTGTACTAAGGATTTTTTGAGGATCCTCTTCCAATGTGCTGGGACAACATGGAAGCTGTTAAACCGTTGTAATGATCTCACTGCTTTCCCAGACATTGTTTGAATCACTAGTTCTTACCACTTCTTACTTAAAGACACCTTGAAGTCTGACTCTCGTCTGCATCGAGATTACTTTTCACACAGCTGCCAGAACCAGATTTATAGCTGAGAGGGTTTTGCAGAGGTTTTCTCCCAGCCACCTCAGCAACACACCATGTTCAGTCCTTTGCCATTTCTTGCATTTGAAACCAAATACTCTAATCCTGCCTGTATCCTGCTGCTTCTTTCTCCTCAGCTTCTCTAATAACCATTCCTTCTTCTTTATATCACCATTCTTCAATTACAACAAAGAGAACAGACAATTAAAACAGACTTTCACAGGTGGATATGTAAATGCACTACACTAGGCAGTGTTACACATCTGTAATACGGTTTTGGTTCAGTCATCAAATGTTCTGCACAGGCAGAAATTTACACAGGGAACAAGTTAACAGTTCCTTGGCAAAGTAACAGTTCAGAGAGCACTCTCCCTCAAAAGTCAAAGACTGCCTGGCACACGAACACATTTAGGTAAAGGATGAGATCAGTCCTGAAGTGAAACATTACATACCCTTTCAGCTCCACACAACTACGTCACTCTTCACTACTTCTTCTGTATTTGAAGCCAGTGGAACAGACAACTACCTTCTCAGCTCTGTAGACATTCAAGACCAAAGCGACTGTTCTTCCAAACCTTCTGTCCCTACAGAGTAAGAGAATACCGTTCATCATGTGACACAGGACCGACACAGTCCCTAACATGAAGGTTAATAACTTTCCTAAAGATGACAGAAGATAGAAAAATTAACTGCTTGATTATTTCCAGTCTTTTAACACTCATGGGAAGCATTCAATTAAAATAAATTGGGACAGATCTGAAAGATGTTCAAAATCTCCAGAGATTTAGCTATAATAGGTTACTTTGATACGAGTGCATTTATTCCCCTACTAAAAATGTTGTTCTAACTGAAATAGTTTAATCCCTCAAAGGAGAAGTAATTCAGTTAAAGACCACAGGTTTCCATTTTGTGGGTTATGCCTCTGTACACCAGACCTATTTTCCAATTCCTTGCCAAATACTATTTAAAAAAAAAGTCCTCTTACAATTTAGAGCTAAAACTTCCATTTTTCAAAAAAAGACTCTGGGAAGGAATGATTTCCTATTGTTGCAACAGGAGTTTCAGGGATGTCACGCATTTTCCTTTGAGGTTACTAAAAGTTCTGCCCCTGATGTTAAGGCCACATATATCAACTGATTTCTTCAGTGGGTTTTCTCAGATGAAAGATGAATATTGATGGCTGTCTGTGTAGATCCAGTAGTAGAATCAGATGCTATAATAAAACCATAGAGTTATTACATAATTTATAGATGAAAAAGCACAGAAGATGGCAGGAAAGAGAAAATTCACATTGTTTAGGTCTTTACAGTTCCCTCTTTCTGAAATAAAAAAATAAAAAAAAAACAAGCCAAGCAACATTTAAATAAAAGATATTGAAATAACTGGGAAGGTGAATATTGTCAGTGTAGTATCTCACGCTACAATGCAGATCCCAGACCAGCTCTGTGCTGGCAGGAGGCAGCAAGCCTGGTGTGCAGATCACAGCTTACAGATGAGACCAGTCCTCTGCTGACTGGGACAACATTCAACCAGCTGCTGAGAAAAAAAATGCTTCAAGGTTATCACAGAGGGTGAAAAATGCTGAGGGGGTGACCCGAGGAGATCACAAGAGACCTCTGTAGTCTTACTGCTGTGCTGCTATGCAAACTGCAGTTTCCTAAGGACCCACCTGCACTAGATCTCGGTTTTGAATGAGACAGCACAAAAATACACTGAGCTTCACATCTGCTCTCAAACGGGGATTCAGCAACAAGCGCTACAACAGCACTGGGCAGTGCCACAATAACACACCTCTTGGGGAGGGCACATTAAGTAGCCCTTTCACCAAAACTGATGACTTGGAAAGACTGATATGACAGAAAGACTCTGGAGAGAGGGGCCACACCAGCACTGGAAAATAATGACCATAACTTAATATTCAGGTGACTAAAACGATACAGCATCTTTTGCACTCTCTATTCCAGAGGGCTGTACAGAAACCCAAGCACACACTGCTGGGAGGTTTGTCTCGCAGCCCTCAGCCTGCATTCTGCGTTCAGAAGGTGGCAGTCGAGCTCTCTGCCGTCAGCCTTCCTATGCTTCCAAAAGGCAGAGGAAATAAAGGTCACAAGGACTGGCACAAGATGTTAACACACACTGCAGGTAAAAAAGGCCTGCCAAAATTTGTCTAGGAAACAATGGAGTTAGAAACATAAGGGTATAACCACAGCCTTAAGAATTGCTACAGGACACTGGCAGATTTAGTAGGAACTGTGCCTTTATCCCATCTTGTAAGTGCTGGAAGACAGGTTGCCCACAAGATAATGTTTGAACCTGCCCAGAGAGCTTCTCTAAGAGGAGACAGAGCAGAGATGAATGGGAACGAACAGAACCACCTAAGAAATCCCACAGAACACAACAGCTGAAACACACTCCTGACACAACAACTTCTGCTCTTCACAGCCTCTAACTGGAACCAATCCAGGTCACACTACGGCTGCCTTGGCCGTTCAATGAGAATACACTGCCCATACAGGGTGAATCACAGAAGCTAATTCTGAGCCTTGTAAGAGAGAAGAATATTCTTTTAACAAGTTTGAAAAATACTGAACAACCACCTGCCTCACTAAGAACTTCTTACTGTCTCCTGAGTCCACCTCATCCCCCAAAACCAGTGAGGTCCTGCTCCCTGACTACATCTCCAACCTGCTATAGGAATACAAAAAGCTTAGTGTTGCAACCGCTTCAAGGCCATGCTCTTTGTTCTCGTGGAACGGCAAAGTCCATCCAGCTCATGCTTCTCCACAAGTAACAGAAGTTAAAGTTCTAACCTGCAGATAATAGTATGTTTCCCAGAACCACTATACCAGAAAAAGTGGCCTACATTTAGTACACATCAGCATTTGGTCTTAAAACGCAAGCTTGTTAAAGAAATAAGAAATACACACTACTTACACAGAACATTCTAAGGACTCTTACTCACAAGATCTAGTCAGATGCAGTTATGACATTTAAAAGTTATTCAAAGACAACCACAGCAAAAAAAGCTTTAAGGTGGAAACGGCGGGGATGTTCCAGCTGAGCAGGTTGCTTCCAGCATACTCATCTTCCTCATGGCTACTACCCACTTAAAGCTGCTCAGTCTCCTCCTCTACCATCCCACAGAAATTACAAGTACCACTGATTTTAGTGGTTAAGTAGGACAAGAAGCTTAGCTCAAATTAATAACTAGTGCTCAGCTCCCATTGCAAAACTGGAAACACATTTTTTCAAACTCTCATGTGAAAACATGGGATGAAGACATCATTACAACTGTCACTTAGAACTTAGACACAAGAGGGAATACAGAAAAGTCCGTCCCATGTTGCAGAAATCATGGACTGAAAGTAAGAAGATCGAAATAACAAAGCTCATTTCAACAGGCAACTCAATGCATGAAGAAGAGCTTATACAGGTATGATGGTATAAAGCATGAGAGCCCCCAGCCCACCCATCTGGCAGGAACTGGGGTTAAACAACCTTAAAAGAACAGAAGTCCTAACAGTAAAACACCAAAAGCCACTGCTCAAACAAAATTCATATATTCTAAGGCATAAAGAGTAATATCACACCCTCTCCACCTCAGAGGGCTCAACCCCTTCTATAAACAGTAACTAAACCAGGATACCCACTTGTTGGTAAGTGCAGGGCAGAGAAAACAAGGACAGGAGAGAACCCTGAAGACATGTCCTAGGTGCAGTTCAAAGTGGATAACCTGGATTCACAGCCACTAGCAAACAAACTTACTGCTCCTTCCCTCACATCACCTAAATGACTTGCCAAATATCTCAGAGGCAAAACTGATATAAAACTGGAATCTTAGTGCAGTATCAACTTCCGTAATCTCCAGATGGCATTGGCCAGAGAACCAAAAACTAGACAAATGCATCTAGGTGCTTAACTTCAGTCAGCAGAAATGAGACGTTAAGTCTTCATGGATTTGGGCCTAACCACCTGAGTCCAGCAGACAAACGGCAAACAGTCCATTGGAACAAGGATGGGTGCGATGGCAGAAGACACAGTCAACCACCCAGCTAGGGAAGCATGACACATTGCTACTGGAAAAGGAGACAGACCATTGGCAGCCAACTCTTCACAGCCAGAAGGATGAATTTCTCACTGTGTCATCACGCATTGTTCCTTTGGCCAAAACGAGGAGATTCTACCATACATTTTCCGGGGCTTTGTCCAGCCTGACGTGAAGCACCCTGAGCAGAGCAGCTCTCCGGTGGGACGGGGGATGAATTAACAGTAGCGCAGCTCTCGCCCTGAACGCCGGCGAGGAGCTTCCTCCCTCACTCCAGTGGTGGGGGGACGGTTCTTTCCTCTCCCTACCCTCCCTCAACCCTTGCAACGCTCATCCTGCGGTCACCTCCCGCTTATCCCACACGCAGCTCCCCGAACCCGCCAGCCCTCCCCGCCGGGCCGGGCCTCTCCCGCCGCCCCTCCAGGCCCCAGACTTGCACAACACCGCGTGGGCCGGCGCTGGGTCACGGCGCCCCGGGACACCGCCGACCCCGCCCGCCAGCAGCTCTCCTACCTCTCGACTAAGCCTCCCCGGCAACACCCCGGGGCCGGACCTCCCGCCTCGCTGCCCTGCAGCGGCGTCAATCACTGTGGGGATAGGGGATGAGGGGGAGCGCGCGACCCTGAGGGGCCGGCCGTGAGGGTAGCGGCCCCGAGGTCAGTGCTGAGGGGGCGGGACGGTGGGAACCGAACAGGTGCCGCTGAGGGGACAGCGGCGCAGGCGCGCGCGCGCCCGCCCGCCGGGGAAGCCTCCACGGCAGCCGAACGAAGGTGAACCCCCGACCCCGGTCCCCAGCGCCACACTCACCACGCTCCCCGCCGGTCGCTACCGCTGGGCCCGGGCCAACCCGGAAGTGAAGGCAGGGCCAAAGCCACCCCTTCCCGCCCACCGGCGCGTGTCACTTCCCGCGCGCAGCGCTCCTTGCCCCTCCCTTTTACCCCGCCCCTCTCTGACACGCGCTGGTGGCGTCATCTCCGAGCGACGGCGGGGGCGGCAGCGGCTTGGCGGGCGCGCGGCAGGTAAGCGGGGGCGGGAGGGCCACCGGTGCCTCCCTCAGGCTGCGGGGACCCGGCCCACCCGGTTCGTTGCGCCCTCGTTTTTTGCCGCTCTTCCCTCAGGTTTAGATTGACCCGGTGCCGGCCTGGCCGGTGCAGCTGCTTCCGCCGGGGGGTTGCCAGCGCCGGTGCGTGGGGCCGTGGCCGCCTGAGCTGTCGCAGCCCCCGGTGCAGGTCTGCTCCGCCTCTCGCTGCCTCCCGGGAAGTAGCTCTCAAATGAAATTTGGATATTAACTTTAAACAAAGCCACCCTTTGACCGTTTCTCCCACCCTTTTTTGGGGTCTAACTTTCACATTATTTGGGTGGTTTGTCTTAGTTCTGTTCCCCGTCGCCAGCAGCTTGTGCACCGTCACCAGTGACGTGTTTGGAATTAGAAAGCTGTCGCTGGGACACGAGACCACGTGCCAAGAAAGGTGTCTCTTAACATCCTTTCCTAATGGCTGAAGGTGGAAGAGTTGTTTGGTTTTTTTTTTAACAAACATCTTCAAATACTGAGGTGTGGTCTCCCAAGTGAAAGAATGCTCGAGTAAATTGTGTCTTCCCCTGCCTTTCAGAACCAGCCTCCAAAAGCCATCATGGATTATCTCTCTAAGCCCGGGCTCCTCAGTGTCATCGCTGGAGTTGCCTGCGGAGTGTGCCTGGGATGGGGCATTCGTGGGAGACTTCTAAGGCAGCCCAAAGCTGGAATGGCAGCGCCCGGGAACAGCCCGAGGAGTGAACCCGACATCATGGGAGAGTCCGGGGAGTTCAAGATGGTGCTGATCGTTCGCAATGATTTGAAGATGGGAAAGGGTAAAGTAGCAGCACAGTGTTCCCATGCTGCTGTTTCTGCCTACAAGCAAGTTCAGAGGAGAAATCCTGAACTCCTGAGACAGTGGGAGTACTGCGGCCAACCTAAAGTGGTCCTCAAAGCTCCTGATGAAGAGACTCTGATCCAGCTCCTGGCTGATGCTAAGCACCTTGGACTGACCGTGAGCTTAATACAAGATGCGGGTCGTACTCAGATAGCTCCAGGCTCCCAGACAGTCCTGGGTATTGGACCGGGACCAGCTGATGTAATAGATAAAGTTTCTGGTCACCTAAAACTCTTCTAACCTGGGGACCAAAGCAATCTGAATGCATTTATATCTATGAGTAGTGAAGGGATAAAACCCAGGTTTGGGGATTTTCCATATGTTCTCTCAGTATAAATAAAACAAGCTGTTTTTATAAGAGATTTAAGTTTGCAAATCATGTGTTGTTTCTGTGTTGGGTGCTGAAGCAGGAGAGAAAACGCTGGGCTCAGGGGAGCTGAGGAAGGTAGAACTGGCAAAATTTTACTAGCCTTAAGAAAGAGCCCAGTATATTTAAGACTTGTGCAATTAACTGAGGATTTTTGTACTGTCTGGGTTATTGGCTGAAGATGAGTAAAGTTTAAGTTAACACATGGGACATATTAAAAGGCCAGGTTCCCCCTCTGCCTCACGGGAGGGTTTTTGGGACAGTTACCTTCAGCCCCTGAAACAGTTTAGAATTGCCCTGTCCACCTGGGGGTTGCTGTGGCCAGCTTCCTGCACAGACTGTTTCTAACAGAGTAACTGATGCAACAGCTTGTAACTGGGATGAGACCAACCAAGTGAAACAGGCTTTGCAGCCAATACCTCCCACACCAGCAACCAGCTCCACTGTAGCTCTGACTGTAAAACTACGCTGCTAATTAGATGGACTTTCTGCAGAGCAGGTTTTAGAAGAGCTACTTTGTGCGAATGCTGCTGTTGAGCTCATCTTCCAGCCTTTTGGCCACATCTTCCTTCTGTTCTCTCTTAGACAACCTCTCTCATAGGAGCTCAGCTGGATTTGTCTCATCAGTCCACTTCACAGACCCAGAGGGGTTAGCATCCAAGCATAATGTACACACTGAATGGAGAAGCTTTTATACTGCACCTCTTACTCAGGCACGGTACTTCTTGCAGACTAACACTACTCACTGCAGACTTTTGCTCCACCACAGTCCTGAACAAAGACCTCCAGCCCGTGGCAGATTTACCCCCTGGCTGCCTACACCCACCATTACACACAGACCACGGCAGTGCTGGGCTGACAGGATCACACCTTGTGACTGGGGAGTCACAAGAACAGGCAGGAAGGGGGTTCAGCTGCCACAGAACAGCTTCTGGTTAAAGGGCAGAAGCTTGTACAGCTCCCCCCAATCTGGAATACTCATTACACTCAAATATGACAGTATTCATAGAGAAACATTTAAGTCAATTTTATTTGAAGCTAAATATATTTAAGGCAACTTACATACCTAGAACATGATCTCGATTTAAACTGACACACCCTACTACAATCCTAACGTATCATCTGCTCGAATATGCTGTAGTTGGCCACAATGCGGCCAACTATTGAAAAGTGCTATTTTCTTCTCTCTGGCATCATCATCTTTCTATAGAAAAAGTGTCATGTATCTTTTTGTATGGCCCCCTCAGTGCAAGACCCCACTAACGGGCTCCACTGCTGTTCTCCTACCAGCCCCTTGCACGCATGCACCTGCACACCCCACACGGCTAGCACTGTAATACTTGGTTCAAGTTCCAAGTTCCTTTTTGAAGACAGTAAAGTGAAGCTACCACTATGCAGCATGTCCACAGTCCAGTAATTTATTTTTAAATTGAGTAATTTCAAATTGCACAAACAAAACTGAACAGCAATATGCTTGAATTCTCTCTTCTGTACACTCAAAACAGTGATCTAAAACACCACAATATCCAACATACACAAACCTCAGGGCAGGGTTAGTAAATACACAGATTGGAATCATGGTGCTCTGTTCCTGAATGGAATGTCCCACAAAAGCACAGGATACAGCACAACGTAAGGTCATCTGTTACATATGGAGTGAGCAAAAAGACACTAGCATTTTTCTAGATGCATAACTGGAAAAACCTGCATAGGTTAAGGGAGGAAAAAAAAAAACCAAACCCAAACCTTTTACTCCTTTTAAGTCAGGCAAGGTTGTCTGTACGCATTTTCAATTCTTTTAGAGCTACGCAATCCGACCAGGGTAGGATATGCTGATTAGTGTTGTCTCTTGTCAGCGGTCTCGCAAGGTCAAATACAAGTATCTTCACTTTAGCTTTTTCCGAATATACAGTGAGACTTAAATGCGTTTAGAATAGACAGTACATACTGTAAGCTGCTCACATACAATGAACTTAAGATTCAATATTAGAGTTTAACACTATAGAGTGCAAATCAGAATCTTCACAATAGACTTAATGGTAATAAGCAGTCCTGCAAAAGCCCACTTGAACAAAGTTGTTTAAACTATTCCCCTTTTAAAGTAAGGTCTAAATGACATGGAATGTGAAAAAGATTTAACATAAGTGATTCAAATAGTTTGCGCTAGAAAAAACAGTCCTTCATGAAATAAAGGTTACAAGAACACGAGGCAGAACTCTTGCTTTTCCCTGTTATGAGTTAAAGCGGGGAGGGACGGTGGAGTTTCAGTAAGAAAATACGCTAGCTCCAAACGGACTTGTGCTGCATCTTACATGCTGTACCCAAAGCCAGGCTGTGGTTGCCCGTAGGGAGGTGCAGTGTAGCCATAGCCAAAAGGTGCTTGTGGAGGAACTGCGACACTGGGTCCCGCTGTCAACATGAGCTGTGGCTGACCTGCAAGACAGAACAGTTTTATCTTTATTCCTCGGAACTGAGGGTTCAGTCAGCAGAAATCCTACAAATATTGCCAAGGAAGCTGCATGTTTAACAGTAACTCCCTAGTCTGAGCTAGGACAATCTGAAATGCTACAGCCTCTATCCAATCTTAGCAGCAGCATCAGCGTTGTATTTTATCTAGTACTTTGGGACACATTCCCTTGAGACTCGATCCCACATGAAGAACATTCCCATTTCCAATGACTTCCTTGGGAAAAGCCATGTCTAGAGAAGTGCTGATTTAAGAGAGGAACGTGTTACTGACTACACGTGAACTAAAGCATTACCATAAACGATAGGTTGTGTTTCTGTAGCCTGCTCCTCTTCCTTTCTCAAAGATTCTGATGCATCCAGTTTATCCACCTGGAATTGAAACCAACAATTAAAAGTCTCCTCTGAAAGAGATACTTATTCATGGCAGAGAAGTGGAAAAGCCTTAGTGGTATGTTAACACCCATCAAGAAAAGGAGACCATTTACAAGTTAAGATCAATTCAAGTAGCAATGTTGGTACTGGTGCAGTCCAGATTGTCCATTTCCTATAAAAAGCCCTAATTGAGGGATTTGTCAAACTTCTTTGAAAGCTCACTCCAGGCTGAAGCTTTGTATGGGATGTCCCATACTGGACTAGAGCTGCTTTGACATCAGTAAGCTCATCAGTCACTGTTGCTCCAATTGCTTCAAACCAACAGCCTTACTTAAGACACACTCAGATTTTAGTGCAGTGTCAGTCGGACACCTCTGGGGTTGGAGCAATTGCTAAAGATAACGCCCAGACCTGGAGAAGGTTCCCTGAATACAACATTGAGGCGAAGTAATGGGAAGTTGTATTTGTATATGGCAGACTGCAAGAGCATCCGACATGTCACTTGAGCCTCAAGATTTCACTTTCCAAACCCATTCATTCATGCAATTTAAGTTCAAATGCAGAGAATGCATGTGTATAAGACTTGCTTTATTCCACTCCAGAACTGTGTGGCAGTCAGCCTAAACCCATAAATACTCAACGTGTTCGAGCTTAGCGCACAGTAACCAGACGTGACTGGCCAGCTTTCCTCTGCTGCGCAGCAAGGACAATTGTGCTGGTAGCCCACCCCTATAGAAAGGCAAGAGAAGGAACTTGTTCTGCCGTGATATAGTGCTCATTACTAAAATGGATCCAAGGAAACTCAGCATTACTACAGTCTAAGGCAGGCCCTGAAACTAAAACCACAAAAAATACGTATTGATATTTTACCTGGGAGATAAGATTTAGAATGAAGTCAGAGACAATCATGCCAATTACTTTAAGACAGTAAGACAGCTCACAAACCAGATTAGTCTTTCATTTCATTTGTGTCCTAATAAAGGAGTGTGAAGACAGGTTTCCTGTACTTATACAGGGTCAGCATTACTTTTCAGCTACACCAACATACAGGAGTTGAACAGTTTTCAGCTTAACTATGCTACGATAGCAAATATTTGCAGGCAGCTCTAACAGCTTTCTTCTGATTAGTTGTGAATTAACAACATGAGTTCCATAAACCTGTTAATTTGTAACCTCAATTAGAGGCATAAATCCAGGCAGGGGCATAAGTCCTGAGCTTGAGAGTTCACTCATTGACTGGGCTCTCGTGGCAAAGCCTTTTGTTGCCTCGCACCAGTATCTGTCTCGCTGCTGTCCAAGCACACAGGAGTGTGTGCCAATGCTTTCAGACTCGTTTCCAGACGCCATGCTGAGACCTGCACTGTTTAACTCCAATAGCAACACACTGAACACAGAAGCACAAGTTTAGAGATGCAAATCCAAGGAGAATGTGCAGAGTTTGCTACTAAGCAGAGGCATTTGGCTTACGCACACTTGGAAAGCCTCCAGCCTGGGACATCTGATGCTTTTTTGACCCAGTTTTGATGCCTCCCCTTGGAGCTAAACAAGTATTTACAATCACAAGCACAAGTTTGAAACCAGCCTTCAGGGTGGCTCTTACACCACTTGCTTGAGCATCACCAGGTTCAGTACCCTACACACTTGTAGCGAGATTGTTTTAAAGGCTTTTCCACAGGGACTGCAATGAGCTGCAGAGGAAAAGTAACATGCATTCAATGTTCTTGTGTTATGTGTGCATGAAAAAGAGGCAAAAGTACTGAAGCAAGAGTGAGGTCTGAAGATGACTGCCATACAGGCTCCCCCCAAGAAACCACACGCAGCCCACAGCAATGCCTTGTAGCTTTAAGGAAGAGTGGGATGTAATTGCAATGACTGCTACGCATGCGTAGTTTATGCAAACACTGCAGTTCAATTACCTTTTTTCACACACACGCTTTCTTAGTGCCTCACTTACTAGCTGCTGAAGGACCTTACGCTATGCATTTTAGTCAGGTTAGCCTTGAGTTCCAGTGGTGTAGTGACATATCTTGTCACCAAGAAGCAGTTAGCATTTAGTCCATCTTCAAGTTATTTAGCAGTTTGTTTGCCCTTTGCTCAACCACATTCATGAAAAACTCACACTAGGGCTGCCCCCTGGTCTAAGGGGAATCAGAGTGGTATCAGTACAGAAGCAATGGACAGAAACCTTAGAGATTGCCCCTTTGGAAGGGCAAAAGTCACATAGCAAAAGGCAAGCCTCAGAATAGCCTCAAGAGCAACAAGCATTACTTTTGTTTTTTTAATGAGGTAGCAAGAGAAGTTTAGTGAAGCTGAAGAGCTTGGAAGGCAGTCTTTTTTTTGGCACAACTACAAGAAATTTACTACAGGGAAGAGAACCACAGAGACTTTGTCTAACAGCTGAAGTTTGAAGTTGCTACGTGAACTAGAGCACCATATGGATTAGACTAGCACCATAAGAACTGGACACCTGAGTGAGGAAGAGTCTCTTCTGAAGCAGCTAGTATCTATTCCACCTACAGTCAGCACGCATTAGTATGATCAAGAGATCAGGAACTGGATCACAGTCCTCAAACTAGCAAATGCTGTGTTCAGTTATGGTTCAGAGACAGTGGTCCAAGGCTTTATTTCTTATTGTAGGAGGTTTTTTTCCAGTCAGATTGGCCATCAATTAGTAGCGCTTGTTCCCTTTTAATACCAGGCTGACTGTGATCCAACTGATCACCTGTACGCCCTTCCTGAGGATCTATTAGCTTATTAGTAGCAAATTAATCTACTTTTGTCCTACAGCACTAGCTACTTGTAGGGTTAAACAATTTGCATATGCTTTAGTGATATTTTGTTTGGGGGGGAAAGCAGTAGCAGCAGTGTAGTAAACAGGAAAGAAAAAAAAAACTCATGCAGAATCCTTAGACTTAGTCCTCCAGACTTAAAGATGGAAAACAAGAATCAACTTTCACCTTTTCCTTTAATGCATCAACCTGCAAAGGAATTCAGAAGGTGCAGCTTAGAAAAATCAAATTCTGTATTTAGCATATAAAAGGTAGAAACAAAAGTGTCAGGGAAGAAATAATTAAGGTACAGGCCTAGAATAAAACCAAAGATACACGAGAAGTATTTGCTTTAGAAAGGCAGCTCTGCTTGTTGCTAGATTTTATTGCATCAATTTGAGTAGCTTCCCTGCAGTTATATCCTAATCCTTTAGCAGATCATGAAATTTTAAGCTTTTAGAATCCTACTCCAAGATTACAACTCTTGAGAGAGGTCTAGTATTAACTTGGTACACCAGGCATATCTGACAAGCAATGCGATTGCTTAGATAGCTCCCACCTCCCCCAAAATGCAGCACTTGAGGACAGCAGATTCCTAGGGGACTCCAGAGTAGTCCTGCCTTGAGAAGCAACAGCTGGGCACATCATCTAGACCAACAGGCATTCTAGCCTGAATTAAGCTTTTACTTTTCACAGAGAATCTTAATTGGTAAGGAACTGACACCATTTCACTGGAAGATGCTCTAAAGGCTTTGGCTGGGAAATCTGGCTAGCGACAGGCAGTTTTTAACTCAAACGTGGTTCATGTCTGTCAGAACATTATGAAACACTTTCCCCATCCTAAGTCACTTAACACAAAAGCTGAGTCATAATTAGTGCCATTAAGTATCAGAGTCCCATTTTTGAGTTAAATGCACAGCAGATCAAGTTAAGTCCAGATCTAGCTATAAAGCTTTTTTAGCATACAGTCCAGTATTTAGTTAAAGCTTGACCCCAGCTGGAAATCCTGACTGACATGGCACATGAAAAGCCCAAATCCTGCAACTACTTTAAGCCACTGCCCATGATCAGGCAAATACTATTGATGTAGGTTTTGTAATTGGTAGATAAGAGTGGAGTCTGCAAGTGTTTCAGTCTCTTAGAGGGCGAAGTCTCTCCCCAGATGGACTGAAAAATAAGTGTGGACATGGACAGACGGACATTTGACAAAGCCCATATCAATGTTAGTAGCAAGCAGACAGTCCCAAGACAGACACCACAGTGACTAACAAGCTTTCAGTTTTGGAGAAGCACCTGCTCTTACCTTGGTCAAGTATTCCTTCATGACCTGAATGAAGTATGGCATAGCAAAGTCCATGATGTTGTGCCTCCACGCTGTTTCCAAGACAACATCTGGCCTTAGGAGATCATAGCAGGTGAAGAGACAAGCACCAAAGCATTCTCTCTTGTTCTCCTGCAAGAACCACTGCAACAACTCTTCTGCCAGCTCAGTATCTTTGGATTCTGAAGCATACTGCATTGCATCCTACAATGGGAGAGAGTCTGTTTAGCCTGGGGTGCCATGGCACCCTCACTCACACGGAAGGGGTATTGAAACCAAGCTTCAATCTGTTACTGACAACAGCAGAGAGAAGACATTCAAGGACTTGTTTCCCATAAGTCTGTCCATCTACTGCCATTCTGAAGCAAGATTTGCCACATTAGTAACAGGCACCACCTAGTGGCATCCAAAAGGAAGCAGCTGTACTAGTGTCTCAGGTCTCTAAACAAGACAAGTGTGCTAAACCAGGCCTGGGTAGTACAGGTCTTACCTTGTACAGTCTGTCTTTCTTACAGAGTTCTACACTCTGTTTCCAGCGATTGTTTCCTTTGAAGAGATACGCAGCGATTCTTCGGAATTCTATTAGTTCATGTTTCTCCAAACGTTGAGCAAGAGAAATGTTGTCAAAGTTGTCATAAGCATCTATAGAAGTCCTAAGAGCCTGAGGAGAAACGAACAAAAGACCCAATAAAATTATTCACACCTCAGAGGTCCAACTGCATCCACAAAGATGCAAACATCTTCCCCACATCTTAGTTCTCTCTTCCTACTTCTAGTAGGATAAAATATTCTAGAGAGACCTACAGAGATCTAGTTCCTTTGAGAAGCTGGCATTCAATGCACCAGTAGGAATGTCTCAAAGATCCCAGAAAGCCACCAACAATTCTCTTTTTAATCCTTGGCTACCTTGACATGTCAAAGAGCACGTACTTAAGGAATACAAGAGCAAAGAGATAAAATCTACTGAGAAGGAGGGGGAAACCTGTGTTTCTAGACAGTAAACTCACACCCAGAATATTGGCTTGATAGTGGAACAGAAGCCAGCTCGCAAAAAGCTTTGGAATTCAGGAATAGCTGCTTCTGTCACAAAGCAGACACAACGTACAAGTCAATACCTGTTCCAGATGCTACCATTTCAAGACACAACGTACCTGGTAGTCCTCTTCAATAATGAAGAGGTTGTTGAGGGACTCATTCACAGATTTGTTGTTATGATTTTGAACAGAGCGCAGGTAAGGCTTAACCAGTGGGAGCTGTTTAACCTTCAAGAAACCAGAGAGGAAAATTTAAGTCAAGATAACTTTTTGTAGAGGTCTCCTAGCACGTGACCTGTGAGGCAGTGACATAGCTAAGTATTTTAAAAGGCTACTAGAGCTGAATGCCTTTCCAACTGTAGCTTTTTCTTTGCCCTGGATAGCAGGAAAATTACCTTTGTGAAGAAGGTGACAGCACGAGTGTGGTCAAGCCGAGGGGACAACACCATCAGCAGATCATTGAGCAACAGAGGTTTAAATTCCAAATAGAATTGAATTGCCTTGTAATACAGCTCCACATTGGCCACCTAGAGATGAGTATGGATGCACATTTAGAGCAGAAGCTTAGTTATAGAGGAACCCAAATGAAAGGCAGACATAACTTTAGATATTCCAACGCAACTGAGACACCCATCCAAGACTCATTCTTGTCTCTAGAAATTTCTCTAGTTACTGTAGCTGACTTGCTCTAAAATTGTGGCAATACCAAGAACTCTGAATTTTAAAGAGTCTACTAGTGAAGGAAGAAAATAAATAGAAAATAGCAAGAAGTTTGCCCCATTTCCTTAGGAAAGCAATACCTTAGTGATGATATCTTTGAACTGGCCTTCCTTCCAAGCATCTGTTGGGTGATTCATCATTGTGATTATGGCATTATCATATTCTTCATACTTGTCATACAAGAACACCAGTTCAGCCCAGAGATGGGCTTGTTCTGCAGCTCTCAGAACCTAAGCAAAAGGCATATTACAAACTCCAGTTAACATAGGGTGCTCAGGCTTTATTAGCATTGTTAATAATCTCAAGAACTGCTGTTGCAAAACTAGGGTACAGACATCTTAAGGCCTCAGACTTTCACCTTGGGAATGTTGACTCTGGACCAGAACAGCTCCAAGTGCTCCCTCATCTTCTGTGGCTTGAATTTGGAGTAGAGAATTGCTAGCTCTGTAAACATCCCCATGTGTGCTCGCTCAAGTCCAAGTGCTGCTTCCAACATAGTTATCAGCTCTTCAAAGTAGCCACGATCCTAAAAGATACAGACAGTTAGAGATTTTGCATGTTAGGAACCAACCTAACTACATTTCCAGTTTTGGACAGAGTTGCCACGAAAGAATTTAGACTGACTGTGTAACAGGAGTCAGCTTAATTACCTGGTAATAGTTGATTAGCTCTTCCAACTCATCTGCATGCACTACAATATGGAGCCCACACATCTGGGCCAGGCGGAACTCTTTTCCGTCGACACAGGCGAAGCAGACCTAGAATTGACAAGTGCATTACTGTTTATAATCAAATCTTCTGAAGAGGCTACAGCTTTGAAGTCACAACTTATTCAATCAGCAAGTTTACCTCTTTCCATGTGCGAGTACTATTTGCTTTCCGAGCACCATCCACAGCTGCCTGGTATTCACCTAGGTGAACTAAAGTCGAGGCTAAACGGCCAAAGTTGGACACGTTGTTATACAACAGCTTAGCTGCTTCATACATCTTCTCATCGTAACAGCGATCGCCAACCTAGGGGAGAGCACAACCAGGTTATTCTTGCAGCTTTTCAGTCAAGGGCCTACATAAAGTGTGTACCATTCAGGCCATTATCAGATGGAAGTGCCTTCCAAGTCCAAGATCTATCTGCCATCCAAAGAGACAGAAGTTCCATCACCCCTCTGGTTAGCAAGGCCTAAGGAGCCTGCTGCTGTGATTTACCAAAATGGAAGCTCAGTGACACTCACTTGCTGAATGTGCGCGTTGTTGGGTCCATTGATAAACTCCTCTAGCTCTGCTAGACGGTTTGTTTTAGCAAGAGCAAAGATTAATTCTGTTTCCACATATGACTCCCGGGCCTTCTTGCGTGCCATCTGGAGATACTTCACCAGTTCTTCCCAGTTTCCTATGGAACAGAGTTGAGAATGCTTACTCTCTGCCACTGAGGACACTTGTGCTTAAGCTATACTACCAACTCAGCCTAGTTTGACATAAGTATTGATTGTTGGGAACAGCTATAGGAAGCCTGCACAAGCTACCTTAGATTGAAGTCACCTGACAGTGGGCCTAACTAAATAAATTGTGGTATTTAACTTCATGCAAAGACACCTTTAGAAGCAACTGCCCTGACAGAAATCTCCAGCTAGCTAAAGGGGGTAGTTAAGGCCACTGATTATCTGCAAATGGAATACACTACTTCTCAGTTGCATTTCAGGTGGTCTTTGAAGGACCAGATTCCTCTGCTTGCACAAGGACAGAGGTTTGGCAGAACTGCAGTTTCACGCAAAAGAGCTGAGCAACATCAACAGCAAAGATTTAAAGCAAAACTTATTCATACCACTGGCATTGGCAGCTTGAACAACTTCCATGTACGAGGAAGGATCATCTGCTTTAATATACGAGTCAATTGCTTCCTTCACCATCCCCTTCTGAAGCTGTGCTTTAGCCAGCTGACTCCACACAGCAGGCTCATTGCAGCGTTCAGCAAATTCATATGCACGATCCAGGTTTCCAATGTGCTCTATTAACACCTAAAGAAAGGGTTTACCATGATCAGCCACTATCGAGAAAGGTCAGACTTACAAGACTCCAAACTGCATTTTCGGTTAGTTCTTCAGTGGACCCACCGTTGCTTTTTAAAAGGAGAAACTACTCTATAAACCCCACGCAGCAGGACTAATGTTACGCTTAGTTTCCCTTACTAGAGGGTTCAGTACACAAGATTTGTTCTACTTAAGTAGAACAGCTTCTCCTGACCAGCTTCAATCGCTTTGCTAATTCCTTTGGAGTACTGAAGTCCCAAGTTAACAGCAAAACCCTTGTGTGAGGATGCACATGGCACGAGGAGTTATTACAGACTGAGATTTTAAGATACCTGTACAGCTGATGTGTTGACATCAAACTTCCTGAAGATAGCAAAGGCCTCCTCGAAAAGCTCATTGCTGATAGCTATATTGGCTATGTCAGGAGCATCATAGTTATCCAGGCGATTGATGTATTCCATGACACGGGTGCGATCAGCCTTAATAGCTGTAAGAATGAGAAGGTTCTGCAGATTCCTAAATGGAGAAAGAAAATATTAGTACATACCAAGTAATGATCAAGGAATTCATGCACCCCTCTGGAGAAGGCATTACTTTATTTGCTGTTGCACACTGCAGCAATTTAACACCTACACCAGGTATAATTTCCAAGTTTCCTGTAACTTAGTTTTGACTTTACATACCTGTGCTCACTGAACACAGAGTTATCAAGAACTATTTTCTCCAGCAGTTCAATAAGCTCATTGGGAAGATCCGCAGTCATGAAGGCCTTCACAGTAACAGAGACTTCCTCAGGGTCCTGTGTTTCCGACAGTGCAGTCTGTACAACCTGTAGGCAGAGTCAAGGCATTGACAAATCAGCTAACTCTGGTACTAGCAAGTCAGGTCAGGACAGCAAAGGCTTCTCGTGTTTTGTCAGTTATACCTGGTCAATTAGGGGTCTTCTGTAAGGGTTGCTTTCCAGTAGTACGCTGGCCCACAGTTCAGGGTCTTTACGACGAACCAAGTAGCGGGAAAGACTTTTGAAGAGGGAGTTTTCATTGCACACCTAGTGAAAGTTTAAGCAGAGTGAAGTCACAGCTATTGAGCCTACAGCAGAGGTGCTAATTATACTGCAACACTGAATAAGGCTGCCCAAGATGCACCCTAGAAATCTCAGATACTTCCACAAACCTCCCATTCTAGGGCATCCAAAGACATCTCCTGGTGCTCATTAAGTTACAGAGGAAGATTAAATAGCTGTCTATTCTATTAGAAGTGAGCAGTTCCTGACTTTCTGGGAAATTAGTGCTTTTGTCAGTCATAAACCTGAACTTTTATCCCATAATATTCAGGTTAGAACTTAACCCACAAGTCAGATGCCTTGACATACATACATTTATAAGTTCCAAATCGCATTGTCCACGCTCGTAAGCCACACAGGCCAGGTGAGGGTCCCTCTTCTCACAGTATTTGCCAACAACACGACTATCGTAATAAGGATTCTCACGCAGGAATCTTTCTGGGTTGTTGTTGCTATCAATATATATTTTAGCCAGTGCATTGTGAGTTGCAGGCTCTTCACAACCTTCATGAATTCTTGCTTCCAGCCAGGGCAGAAGCAGTTTCAGCCTAGAAGGAAGTGGTTTGCACATTAGAGTGGTTGAGCAAATAAGCAAGTAGTCACTTTTAGTTTCTTCACTGCAGAAGTCAGCTTCACCGTTGGATAGTCAGTAACTAAAGCAGAGTTAGAACACTCCATTGGGATCCACATTCTAGTTCATTGTTATAATGGTACCACGTTCTGAAACTAACAACATCAGATGCCAAAGCCTCATTATCTGGAGGCTGCTTAAGGGACATCCCCACATCAGCCAAGACGTAAAGCAAACTTTTGCTGCTTGCTCACCCAGTGGTAGCAGCTTGGTACATCAGTACCAGCTTCAGCTATGCAGTGAGGACATGCATTGATGGATGACCAGTATAGCCATTACAAGTTTCTTAACACTGCCAGACATTCAATACCTGTTTCTTTTCTCAACCTCTGCAACAAGCTCATCAGTCGAAAATTGACCTCTCACTACAAGGATAAGGTTCTTTATCACATCTTCAGAGCAATCCACATCAAGCAGTCCCCCAATAACAACAGGCAGACGGCTTGGATTCACCTAAACAAGATCATTTAAAGAAGTCAGTGTGTTGTCACACAGCACAGGCAGCCACTACTCATCCTTAGAAGTACACATTGAGATTCCTTGTTAAGATTGACCTTATCTTCCTGCCTTTACTCCCAGCTTCCTGAGGTTCTGGACAAGCTTGAAAGGCAATTCTTCAGTCAGCAGGAGTTCACACCACAGTTCAGTGGCTCGCTAATGCTCAGTCCCCACAGGAAGAGCTCCTGAGCAAGACCATTTGTTCCTGCAGAAAGCATTAATGAGAACTTCCCCACCCCCCAAAATAGTGGAAGTTAAAATTACTGTAAGAACTCCACAGTTATTCTACCAAGTCTTTCTCCTTCAAGAGATGCATTAGCAGGGGTTACTGCTCAGCTTGGCTGAAGAGTAAGAAACCTGACTCACATAAGGGCTAACTTAACAGAGGCTACTAACAGGCACTTCAGCACAAGGCTGTTTGCAGAATACTTACAAACATAATGCCTATAGTTCCATAGGATACTAGAAAGATTGATCAGTTTGACTCATTAAAGCCAAGTGACAAATTGTAACTTACCTTCTGTACATAAATCTCGATATATTTTTGGAGATTATTTCTATACAAATACAGCACCAAGTCATGGACAAAGTCAAAGCGATCGCATACAATGATGAGTGGCAACTGGTCAGTGAGTTTGGCTTCCTATAAAGAGAAACGCTTCAGTAATTTTGTTTTGTCCTCGGGCTTAAGCAGACAAATACAGTCACTGAAACTGTTAAAGCAGCTGAATTTGGAAAGCCAAAACTCAACAGTCAACCAAAATAATGACATCTTATTGTTCAACTAATCATTTGCAATATGTAGCAAGTAGGCGTACTCACACCCACTTCAGGGCCTACCGCAAGAAGCTCTCTCAAGTTTAACCCTGCTCCTTTGCATGGCAGAGGCTACAAAGTTTTACAACACAGTACAACTATTACAAGCCTAAGCTATAGATCGCATTTTTAGTTGCCAGTGGTGTTTGGTGGGCAGGATTAGCACTCTGGGATTTCAAAAGGAATTTAACCAAGACTAGATTTAAGTTGTAGTTCATAATGTAAAACTGATATACAGAATTGACTTCAAGCGCCATGTGTGTTGCCATACCTTCTAACCGTGGGTTTAGAGTAAAAATCAAGCTAGTAGCACTACTACTTAAATTTCTAATCAGATCAATTATCAAAAAGCATTCCAACTTTCAGCATAAGATTACAATGGTTACAGTACAGAAGCTTAGTCTATGTGGCAGACAGTATTCCGGATGCATATTTCAGATCACTTAAACATGCACATCCCAGAAGATAATCCTACATATATATTACATTTAAGGACTTTACACAGGGAGGCCTGTACTGGGAGATTTACCTGGTACATGTCCTGCACATTCCAGACATGGAACAGCACAAAAAACAATAGCTTTCATCAGGAATTTGACAGCTTGATAACATATCTTAGGTGGCTTGATCAATTCACATACCTTACACCTCAGTGACACCAGGTTATTTTTACAGAATGCTCATTTGAAGAGTTTTGCCATCTTCAGATATGATCAGCAAAATCTAAGACTATGCTACGTAACCGACAAACATGAAATGTTTGGCAGGAAATGTTCCCAGATAAAGTTTTCCCCTCCCACACTGTTTCTCAGCTAGTTCTAGCAGTGTTACATTGGTCAGTAAGTTGGGTACTAATAACAAGCGACAGAATCTGAGCTTTGAGCACACCATTTTCCACTCTTCAGAAGCATTCCAGCAATGCTCTGAATCCCAGCAGCAAGAGTCAGAATGTATTTACACTGACTGGCAGACCCTAGTAGAGCCCAACTGCACCGCACCTGGCTGAAAGTTCGCTAAGTGTGCACGAGTAAGGTGAGTGAGACAGATCAACCCCGAATTCTGAAAGCATTTATGGCATTGACACTATGCGTTTGTTGCTTCTGTAGATGTTAAACTGAAGCTGATTACGTGGTAAACAAGCATGAAGTTATGAGCTCATTTGACATTATGGTTGTTCTCAAGCTTCACATTACCCCCTTCCTGTTTTACAGGGGACACCTGTAACAAGTTCTAGATGAACTGGTGCTATTATTACAGGTTAAGAGTTCAAGCCAGGGTAACCTTCCTAAGAGCAGCAAGGACCTGCTTTACCAGAGTCCCCATTTTTAGATACCGTTCCAGGCTCTATTAGGAGGTACTGTCAAAAAGTGAGATACCTCTGGTTCAAGAGGACAGATGAATCCGTAAGTGCAAAGGTCAAGACTCCCTTCTATTTTCACAGAGCTGCCTCATTTCACTGATGACACACACCATGTTTTACCAGAACCCCAAACGGGCCACAACAGTCCAGTGCTACCCACACATTACCTTGAGAAAGTTTTTAACACGTTCTGGATCGTAGCAGTTACTTTCCCTGCAGATTCTTTCCACTTCTTTAATTTGTCCTGTCTTGCATGCAGCTTGAATATACTTGAAGTGCACATCTGGATCCTGGCTGAAGTTTACAATAGAGCCCAGGAAATAAAACAAACCTCGAGGGAAACAGTCAACATGTTATTCTGCTAAAGCACTTAAGCTGAATCAATACTAGCTTCTAATCAAGCCTTCCAAAGTTACAATCACACAAACATTTGAATCTGGCTACTGCAGAAGTTTACAAAGCACTGAAGATTCAAGCACTGTAATTGTTTTACGAAGACCGGATTGTCCTGGCTGAGCTGAACCTGCTGGTGCTCCCCATATATTACACAGACTAGTGTATTATATGCAACTTCCATAAATACTGATGTACCATCATCAACTGCCATAGGTCAGCTTTGTTTAAACATCCGCAGCACGTGCCTTCCATACACCCCCTAGACAGGAGGCAAGGAAGAGTTTAGAAAACAAAAACCAGTTGTGCCCCAAAGCTACTACCACACTTTTCACTAAAGCAAAGACAGTGCAAAAGCTGCTCGCCATGACCCACAGCTACAGTTCACTTAACACTGATGCCATATAATACTTGACTACTTTAGGTAAGCGACTGTTAAAGTTGCTTAAAGATTCACGTGGTTGTTTTGAAAGACACACATGGGCTGTCTACACAAGAAACCCATCCACAAGAGGATCTTATTTCACTGACCAGTCTCCAAATTCCAAGAGTCTAAGATTACGTTGTGTTCTCAATCTCTACAAAGGTTTTCTGTAAAGTTCAGCAATATGCTGTTTGTTCAGCCACGCATCTGCAGAGATTCAACCACTGACATACCAACATGCTGACCAGACTATACACAGCTGGTCTTGTCGAGAAGGACAAAAGCCCAAAACCCAAAGGCCACACAAATTTAAAATGACCAATTTGGACAGAGGAAATAGGCCAGCAGCTTCTTCAGTTAACTTTTTAGGTTGTCTGTATCTCAAGCCTTTTTTATAGCGTTTCAGAAAACCAAAATGCACAACACTGATTGTTGTTGCCCCTCCCTTGATGGGGAAACTTGAAGGTTTAGGTCAGATTTTGAGACAGTTTTGAGGCCCAGGCACTTCAGTTCAATGTGGCTTTCTAGATTTCGGTAGACAAACAGTCCTTCATACACATATATATGCTTCTGCTAGAGGCAAGAGCACAAACCTACCTTCGAAGCTCTTGAAAGACTCAAATAGCTCAATAAGTGACTGTGTTGAAAGTTGTTCATGGTATTTTGAAGCTACTTGGACACAGATCTGCAGGTTCTGACGAATGTTAGCAGACAACATAGCACGCAGACATTCCAGAGAATCTTCTACCGATAAGGAACCAAAATAATTCACTAACCACTGCAAAGACACACAAGCCATTTTAGACCCAAGCAGAACACTAGGCTCTGAAGTCAAATGTTGAAAGCCATTATTAATGGTCTGGCTTTTGCCAGACTCAGGATATTTGATGTCATACCTCAGGATTGAGAAGATGAGTGTGAACTACTGCACGCTTGATGTCATACAAGTCTGTGAAGTGTTCAAGCGCTCGCTGCAGCAAGCCAGCTTTCTCACACAGCTGAGCTATGTGCGCCCGGTCATAATGAGTAAACATTTGGTTTCCCAGGATAGCATCTGCAACCTAGAAGGAATATTTAAAGTTTTATTTAGTTCCTCATCCCTGTCACTAGCATTTGGTTAGGACCACAGTGCAGCAGCTAGTCTAGCTACTGAAAGGCCTGATCCAGTAACTCTGAAGGCATACCTGAGGTGCATGCATGAGGTTCATCTCAAGTAAACGCGTTTGCAGGGGACCTTCTGAGGGGCGATTATTCTTCAGTGCATCCAGCAAGAAGGCTGTGCATTGTTGAATTAAATTATACTCCATAAAGACATCCACAATCTGCAAATAAGAATTTAGGCTTTTTGTTAGAAAACTGAGGAAGCGTATTTAAACAAAGTAACATCAAGTGCAGCTTCTAAAGATAAGCTGTTTATCCTGGCACTGCACTAAGCTGTCATTTAGTGTTCTTAACATTAGGTGAGAAACAGCATTGTCCCCGTAAGGTAAAGCCAAACTTACAGTTCAAAATATTTCTCTGATGGTAAGAGTATGGCTCCTCTTACCAATTTAAAAGGCCTTGAAGTTAACATTTCATAGCAATAAAGTTAGTTACTTGTGTTATGTCTGCAAGAGGCTCTTCATCTTGAACAAGCATTTGTGCAAACTGCTGTCCTTGGTCAGGGCTGATTCTCATTACATTCCTCAGCAAAAAAATCCAGTCTGGAGTATATCCAACCTGAAGAGATAATGAAAGTAACAACTCAGCAAGAGCGCACACACCTTTATAGAGCTCAGTGAAAGCTACTGTTAGCAGCTTACAGAACCCAGTCAGGATTTCCTCTTTTGGAAAAAGCTACATAGGGAAGTAGGAGAGGACACACGTACGAAGTCCAGAGGTAGTTATTCATAACAAAACTTTAGGCCAAAGTAGGTACTACACAAGCTCTCAGAATCCCCCACTAGCTATTCTAGAACATACACCAGTTATTCTTAATACAGGACAGATACAGCAATTTAATTTCCTCTCACCTTCTTAGCATACAAAACAATCTTCTGGACTTGTCCTGTTTCAGCAAAACACTGGATAACTTTGTTTGGAACGTTGGCTCTCAGATAGACACTAAGTGCTAGTGTAGGATCTACAGATTTCACGAGGTCTCCCAGCTCCTCTGAACATTCCAGCTGTTTAAAGATATAAAACAGTCATTTCACCTTGACAGCACCATGTTGAAACGAACTGCTGCCTTCTTCCTCATTTGTCTTCCTTCTGGACTTGTCTTAAAAAAAAAAATAAAGGCTCTGCTTGATTAGCATTATCTGACTCAGCATGATCTAAGTGAGCTCTGCTCCTTATGCTGTTCTACAGGAGTCAGAAATACAGGGGCAGGGCTATAAAGAATTTGGTGATGCACTGTATTAGCACATTTCTTCAACTAATTGCATGTACTTGGAGCTGTGGTTACATTTCTGTGTCAGTATCCACAGAAGCCTGAAGTGGTTTGGGAAAGAACAGCAACAGCGTTCCATACTGACTTCACCCTGCTGTGATTTTAACAGGAATAAAGGAAACACTTAAGGGTATCTGATCACTTCTCTTGCAGTAAGTCACAGGTAGGTTGAACATCTGTTGCTCAACAGTTTGATCACTCTAGCAGTGCACGGATGAATTACCCAGTTGAGTAATTCAACTGGGTAATTGAATTATTACTGGGGACAGGGGGGGAGGCTGTCAGACAGTTATGTCCCTCCCCATCCAGGGCTGTGAAGGTATCTACCCCAAGTTTACCTTATCTTCTTTTAACCATTTTTCCAGGAGCTGTTTGCGTCCCTGCTGAAGCACCGGCCTGCAGAGTTCCAGCGACTCATACTTATTCAGCTGCCCTTGGTCAAGCAGAATGCCAAAGTACTGGAGTAAAGGGGAAGTCTGCCCTGGCTGAGCTGGAACACTCTGGAACCGGCGTATGGTGTCTGGAGTACGCAGGATTCCCTGCCAGAAATAGAGATGCGCTTGAGTTCTGCTTTTGTGGCTTGGCAAGAGTTTCTCCTCCAGAAAGATCAAGTCAGAAATGCTTGCTACAGTGACATTATGTTTTGCCAGCCCAGAATAAGTCAGAAACAGTACAGTTGAACATCAGCTCAGACATTGTCTTTGAGGTGTTTTGACAGAAGATGTGCCATAGTAGCTTAGACCAGTTTCTGCAGCAATGCGGATTTAAGTTTAGAGGACTGTCCTACAAAATTAAGGCACTCTCATCCCTGCAAGCAAGTTCCTCTCATCTGAATTTAGTCTGTCATTTTTACCCTGTTTCCAGGTGCAGCCTCAGCTAGAAACTGGCTTTTCTTAATCAATGGAAAAGTAAGGATAAGTACCAAAACCATTAAGCCTCGGGGCCATTACTTTGTCATCTCTTCCTCTCCCCCTCGGTAGGCTTCGTACAAGCTTTAAGATACAGGCAGTACTCTCTGTGCATTGCATACAGGTCCTTCACCAGTACCTTAAGTACTGCATTAGGACAGGAACAGTAACAAGATTCTAGCCTGGGCGCTTAAGAAATTCAGCAAGCTTTCCTGAAGCAAGAAGCTTAAGCCAGTAGAGTTCAGTGCTATTCTGAGTATCAGTCTATTACCTTTGGTGCATTAGCTGCCACTTTTGCTGCCTCCGAATAATTCCCTTGTGCAAACAGACCATTGAATTTTCTGGCAAAGAGCTCCTCAGCGCCTGCCAGGTTGTTGCGGACAGCCATTCGTAAAGCTAGGTCAGGATTCTGCAGCACATTCGTGATGTAGGGAATAATATTCTCTTCTTCCACACAGACTGAGAGCACCTGAATAAATCATCAAGGAAAACTTCCAATTAGTCCACACATACGAATTGTGCCAAAGACTACGCTAACCTCTAAAAGGAAAGCTATAACATACATGGGATGTTTTTTTCATCCCTTGGTAATTGCAGTCTTGCCATTTTAATTAAGAAACAGACTTTTCCTTAGGAAGAACCTCTAACATCCAATTACTGAATCAATGCAGATGATTAAGACTCTGTTTAAACCGAGGTATTTACAGAGGTCACAAATACAAGGACTACTTTTCTATAGCCTACACTCAGTGTCTTAAGTAACCAAATTGAGAGGATAAACTAGGAACAAATCATCTGCTTTAAACTAGTTAAGTTAGATGTGTATGAAGATACAGTAGTGACTTTTCTTCAGGGTTCAGAACACTGTCAGACATCAAATGTTCAGAGCAGAGTTCAAAGGTAATGTTATTCCCATTAGTATGTGCTTTGCAAGAGGATACAACCTGTCCCCCACAAGAGGGGTAATAGTCTAGTTCCATCCAACAGTAGGACAGTGATCTAAAGATTCACTGACTACCATTACAAAATCCCCAAAAATCACACCGCCAGAACCCGAGTAGGGAAGAAACTGGAAGTCAGACAAGCTGCACTGCTGTTCAACTACCTGGCACTACCACTGTTCTGTCTTGTTAATACCTGCAAGCTTTTAGACACCGACATGAACACTACAGTGTATCATTAGGGTCCTGGGGAATTAGCAAAACAAGAGGTTCCAGACCAAGCTTCCTTACTTGTCCCTTTCTGTTTACTCCAATAATTCCAGCTGTTGCTTCATGCTGTGCAGTAACAAATATAGTCTCTCCACTGATCCTGTTCATGTAGATACAGGTGCCAGTTTCCAGGTCATACAAGTGGATGTAACCATATTTTGTTATGAGAAACACCACATCATGCTTGTCACTGATCTGCAAAACAGGAACAGATTAATCCAATTTGGTATTGGATAAAACAAGTGCTTTCAAGACTAGAAGTGCTGTTATATTTTTACTCGAGTACTACTGCAGTAGAATGACGTTAAGAGCTTGAAGACAGTTAAATATACATGGATATTTCTTCCATAAATAAGAACATGCTGCCTTTGAATGCCACCTATTTCTTGTCCTGCTTCAAGACTGTTAAAACACCAGTTTAGTGCCAAGCCTCAGGTCAACATATTGACCACCTGGTTTCCAGTGCCCTGTTAGTGTCACATTCACCAGAGAAACTACAGACTTGTTCTCGTGCTCTCATTTGCAGCTACCCTACCTGCATGGCAACAGGAAAGTCATTCTGTGCTTCAGGAGGGAAGAAGACATCCACTGCTTTCTTTGGAAACGGCTGGTTCCCGGTAGGTGGTGTGCCAACTTCAATGATATGCAACTGTGCCATAGATAAGATTAATCTGTTAGTTCTTGTATTTAATTTACCTGCAATGAAGATACAGCAATTCTTTTGCTGTTGAGCCTTAATCCCAAGCAAGATAAAACTAAGGCAGTCTTCCTAAATATTTTCACTGGCTAAAGGCATGGCATACTGCATTCAGTGCCGTAGATGAGGGAAACGGCACGAGCTTTAGTTACCCAGAGCTACTCTGAAGTTTAAGGTTCCATTAAGTCAGTCTAAATGCACACTCTCAACTTGGTTACCATTCTACAGAGATAGTTCTGAAGATTTTTCTCTAAATCTAGCTTTGGTTTTACGTTGTTTTAGCTGCCAAAGTAGCTCACATAATTCCAGTGTTAGTATCAGACCACTAGCTAGCCTCATAACACTAGTGTTTAACTCTTTTTCATCCAGTAATTTGGAAGTAAGTTAAGCCTGATACTGGGGATCAGCATCAAAGAAAGATTACAACAGCTTTTCCCTTAAGCTTAGCTTGTGAAGCTGAGAGTCATGTGTCTCAAGCAGCTAATTAGGCTGGTCATGACATGCCATCTAACTTTGTGACTGGAACAGACTCCTGCTGCATCAGGTAGACCCTGCTGTGAAGCTCTGTATGCGCCTGTTTTCATATACATTAACATACAGCACATATACACATATATATATATATAATCTAAACTGACCCATAGTCCTTCAGTTTTTCCTTACAGGTGACTTTGTGCATTAGACCACTTGTTTTCCTGGAAGCAGATAACCTCAACGACTCATTAAAGATATGTGTCAAATCAGGTCTTACCTTACCCCCAGCCTGCCCTCTTACTGCAAAACAGAAGAGAGTGGATTCTTCAGCATTTCCCTCCATCTTGAACTGTGCAAAGCTAGCTGCATGGCCCTCGATCGGTTGGGACACTTTCCTATCCACAGAATACAGCTGCATCGCTCCCACAACACGATTTTGCTAGACAAGACAGGACAAGAGTCAAGAATAAGAGGGACTCAGACAGTAATGTCATTTAAGTTAGTGCTGGTAAATACGCTGTCACATGAAGCTGGGGTTCGTGCCGTACTTCCTCTTACAAAGGCATCACTTAAGACTCTCAACCTTGTAATAGTGTTCATACCACTACTCTAAGACTTTCAGTTACACTTATGCTTGTTATTTGAAGATCAAGACAAAGCATTTACATTCCCAACAATGCTTTAGGAAATAAACATCTTGGTCGTGCTCCTACAGAAGGAGGCAACAACACAAGCTCTGGGCCTTCCACGGCAGGCGTCCCTAGGGGTGAGGTACCTGTGCAGATATGCCAGTAAGCAGGAGCCACTTCTGTTTAGCGTCAGTTCGATAATTGATGATCTGACAGCCAGCAAGACTAGAATGGCGATCAAACATTTTGACAGGCTGGGACTCCCCCTCCATGCTCCAGTGGTAGACAGCGTTATCCGTTACAAGGGCAACAGTATTCAGAGAGATCCACTTCCAGAAGGTGACATCATCCGTCATTGTATGAGCCTTCATTTTGCTCTTCATTTCAATGTTAAATATTTGCAGCGTTTTCCCAGCTAGAAAACACAACATTGTTAGCCAGGTTACAGCTTCCACCTCCTACTTCAAGCATTGGTTAGAAGCAGAAGAGCTGCACCATGACATTAAACTCTCCTGACTTTCTTCAAGAAAATGCTGCTTTACACTGGCAGTATCTTCCATGATCAGCTAATTACTTTTAACCAGATCACACTCCTAGGGCTAATTTTACCAATTTGCCACTACCAAGCAGTCAAACAGATGTGGAAAACAACTTGGTAGGAGACAACAGCTTCAGCTACAGAAACAAGTTGCATGAGACTTCACATACATCAAAACTAGGTCACAATAACGCTGAGTCTCTTGAAAGTTGTGAGGAGAGCTACACCAGTGTCATTAAAAACTGTGTCCACATCTGTCTTAAGTATAAATAAAAAAGCACAACATAGAACAGTGAAGTTGGCAGAAGGCTTTTGTAATTCAGACTCATTAAAACAAAACCCTTAGGTTGCACTAATGGGATACAGAGCTACTGGCTGCAAACCAGAGCAGCAGAAACTGTGCAAGGAAAGGAATCTAGTGACCAACACAAGCTCTAGAAGGTAAGAGGAAAAGTTCTCTGAATTACACAGAATGGTGCATACACACAGTGGCATATAAGAAATTCTTTCTTCCTGTTGAGAAGATAAGGAAGGTTCTGACCAACTTGTACTAGCTTTAGGAGGCAGCTTGATGAAGTCACAGTGCCATACAGGCAAGTGCCTTCACTCACCAGGGGTTAGTTTAGTTAGAAGTCAACGTTAGTTCAGCTACTGATGTTAAGATGCAGCGCGAGGAGTTTCTCCAGAGCTTGGAGAAGACTATCTAGTAGCGCTACTCAGGCTAGTCATTTGTTTCTATATCTAGTGCAGCTAGAGCTTTAGAGTGAAGGGAGATGACATTCAGGCAGCATGTATCCTACAGCCTATGCAAGGCATATTAAGAGGCAAAAATCTAGACTTAGGTCAAAAGCCCTGTTCATAAAAAAACTTAACATCAAGATCCCAATAGTTTTAAATACACTTCGAGTTCTTGAGGGGATTAATTTTCTGAATCTTAAGGATTCCTGCCTTTTGGAGGGCATGCAAAACTTCTGAATTTTAGGTTTTCAGTTGCTTAAACACCACTGTTCAGCTATGTGCACCATAGAGCCGAGCCATTTTCTTCTGCTTTTTATTTTCATAAGACACAACAGGAACTAGTACAGTCAATTGAAATCACTCACCATCTGCACACAGAAGAAAGCATTAAAAGTTGTGACAAAAGAGTAGCACAGTATTAAAGTCAAACTTAGAGAACATTGAATACATATAAATCTTTCCATTAGCAATACATGCGTTTCCAGAGTGACAGTATTTAGGGCTTCTCAGGCCCCTTGAGGAAAGGGAGGGACAATTCTGGAGAGTCCAGAGGAACACTCATTCTCTGTATCGCCAGAGACAGAAACTGAACTGACCTTGTGCTTCATTCACCACATTAGCCTTCCCTGCATAGCTGTACTCTTCTTATCACTGACTGATAGAATAAATATGCACAAACTGGTGTGCTAGCCTCTTCCAGCAAGGCCAGACTAAGGCCTTCAGGAATATTTCCCCCAGGCTTTTTTTTTTTTTTTCTCCATAAGGAGAGGCTTAGTTGATAGACCTCATATGCTTAGGAGACCAAGTCTCACTTCCCTCTCACATGATTCCAGACTCGAGACTCCAGAAGTATGTCAAAGCCTACACTTTCCTCTCAGCTCTCCCTGCTCAGAAGCTTTAAGTGTTCTGACCAAAACAAACTCATCCTAATATTAGATCAGCAATTGGCAGGAAGCCTCAAGTGAAGCTTACTGCCCAGCCACCTTCAGAAGGACTGAAAATGAGTTAAACTCCCATTAAGCTGTGGAAAATTGGTAAGGGACCTCCCACTTAAACTCTTTGAAAGACTTCTGTCAGTCATAAACTAGTCTTACAGAAAGCTCTCCATTGACTCCATTTCTTTCTCAAGACTTCCATACCTTTTAATGCAATGACCTTACTGGCAGGGTTCATGATGGCACTGTCAGCTGAAATTGGTCTTCGAATAGGGTTGCTGGGGTCATTCATGTCAATGATCACCACTTGAGCCTGTTCTCCTACTTTCTCTCTGATGCAGATGAATTTGTCAGACTCCATTGTCAGAGTGCTGAACCCAATGTTTGCTGGGTTGATGCCCAGATTTTGGAGCTGGAAGAGAAAAAAAAGTTTAGCATTAAGTTACTACCTTGGTATAGGTTTTGTCAAAGTCACAAGCAGTACTATGCTTCACATATTTTTTGGTGACAATACAACCACGCTACCCCAAAATGGCATGGCTCTCCAATTCTTGCCCATCTTCAGTTAAGGCCAGTAGGCTTCCTAGAGAAGCCCTGCAACATTCAAGCACTTGGCATCTTGTCTTCAAGGTCCATTTGCAACTCACTGTTTTGAGAACTCAACTTTTGAATCCCTCATATGGTTTAAGGCATGTTTAACTTGCCTACTCCTGGTGCTGTGCTAGAGTTGCAGCATCAGCACTCACTCTCACCACCTTTGCTTCCAGAGCCTTAACCTACTCCTTCAGCTTGGCAGCTATCACTATTTCAAGCTTAACATCACATGTGAGGTGTCTGAGCTTTTATCTTTATCCCTGTAGAGTTAAAAAAAGCTACCTGTCTAGCATTTCTAGTCCTGTCTAGCAGCAAGCCTCCACCCAGGAGAGCTGACACGCAAGATGGACACCATCACAATCAGAAATGGCTCATCCACAGACATCCTTAACACAAAAGATATTTAAAAAACCACACCTCCTCTTCTGCCGAGCCACAGTCTGCTTCTGTAAACCTTTGAATACATACCTTTAAATTATATTTCTAGTACAGAAATTTACTGTGTTAGGATGGCAGCAGTGAAACAAAGTTTATTTCACTGGTAACAGTGGAAATGCAGAATGGTAAATTCACCTCACATACATATACCCAGCTCGTGGGTGATATACCTTAAAAACTCAAGATGAGTTTTCTACCGTTAAGAGGAATTATCGCTTCTCATACCTCAGATATTTTTCTTTCTGGGACACAGTTTGAACTCCAAGCCCAAGGTCTCCCAAGAAGGGCTAGACCTTCAAAGCCATGTTGGTATTATTGTACCAGTTTGAATGAAAACACTAAGCTCTTATCAGCTGCACAGAGATGACCACACCTCAGCCGCTCTGTTCCTGCTTACTTGCAGCTCCTGATAAAGAGGGTGTTTTACTCCACTTCCCCTTTGCCCCTGCTCTCAGGCAGCGCACACGAGGAACAAGGAACATCTAAACTATGTGTGGCACACCGAGTTACCAGAACGAGCTTCACAAAAGGCACTTCAATGGATGATCTACATTACCCGGTGAATCTAGAGACAGATCTTGGTACAGTTCAAGGCTGAGACTCAGAAGCAAGTCACTTTTAGCTGACCAAGGCCAAATACCTACAGTTCCTGCAACTTAACACAGCAAACTGTTTCACTCAAAGACAGCTCCCTTTGTATCCGCGCAACTCACAATAAAGCCAGGAAACTTCCAGATGAAAGACAAGTGTTTTAGTGTTCTCCTGGGAGAGCAGATGTCTTAATGCTACAAACCCTACCTCCTTGACAGGTTGGAACTCTGTTAACTCAGATTTAAGCAAGTGTCTGAGGTCCAGCATCACAGAAGCTGACCACACATTCTTCAGCAATGTGGATTCACTTAAAAGGTAGCAGATCGAGGTTCCAATTTTCCTTTCACACCTTTATTTGGGTAGCATTCCCTAGGCCTGGGACTCTGGTATTTGTACATCAGCTAGGCAGGGCTGTGTGAAACCCAATCACACCCGTGCAGGCAGAGAAGGTTTGAAGACTTTCATCTGGTAGAGATGAAGAGACTTATTAGGAGGAGGCGTTTCCTTTTGCCAGGGCTGCAAGCTTAACAAGTGCAAAATCATTTATCAAGCACTCCATTTCCTTGTTCATTTGGTAGAGGAGGGTAGTTTCAGAGCCTGGCAGTAACTCACAGCACTGTACTCAAACACTGTCGACGGAAGGAAGGGAAGAAGCAAGCCTTAGCAGATGGCAGACCTCTTAGGGAGGTCTAGACTTAGCCAGCGAATCAAAATTGCTTAGATATTGCAAGACAGGTTTATCTTAATCATGATCAAATTGCCATCTGCTAGGTGTCATGTCTGAGGTATGCAACCCTAGCTAGTAGTGGAAGAGACGGTTCTTTTTAAGCTTAGACCATTTTCAAACGTGAAATATTTCCCGACTTAAGTCAATTGGCACCAGAGCTCTGAATAAAGCTTGGAACAGCTTTCTGATGAAGGCACAACCATTAGTGCTGATATTTCATCTTTTAATCTCAACACATCCAAGCAGATGAACCAAGTCAGCTCCAAGCACTGAAGCAGGAAGTTGACTCTAAATGTGACAATCTCTGCCTTCGATTGCACAAGAGCATCACCAGCCAAGAGTGGCACTTGCCTTGCTGAGCGGGTAAGGCTAACGGTAGCTTTCCTCAGCTGCACAGAGCTCTTGAGAGTACAGATCATTCCCTGGAGTATAGGTTACTTTCTTCCCTAAAGAGGCTAAAGTTCAGGTGAGTGAGGCCAGAGTGTTTACAAAACTAAGCAAAGCAAACAGAGACCAAGATTACTATTAGCAAACATGACAGGAGGCATTTCTTTGGAGGTTTTTACTATGAAAATTTAAACGCTACTCCACGAACAATCTCCGAGTTTGCACTACAACTAAAAGAGTACAGGAGTTCATGGCAGGTTTTTTTACCCCTTCTCCTCTTCCCACCAAAGAAAAAACACCCAAACATTTAATACTGCATTCATTTACCTCTACTATCTTACCCCAATTTACATACAGGTTTAAAAGATTGTCAAAAAAGAAGGAATCTTAAGATACTCCAATATTACACTACAAAAAACACTTCCTTGGCTTTCAAGCAGATATGAAAGCAGAACTTGACAGCTGTGCTTGGGCAAGCAATCTACAGTTGGAAGTTGGTTTACACCAACATTTGTTGGGAAGTAGTTATACCAGTTTCCTGAAAGCGTGTTGAGAAGAAAGTGGTCTGTGAAGGAGCTGCTTCATTAGAGTGAAACCATGAAACAGTTTACAAGAGACAGCAGCAACTCTTCTGTTCAGCAGACATGTCAGCTTGAAGGACTCCTCCAACCCAAGATTGGATACTCCAGTCAAGTGCAGGCTGCACTGAACCATCAAATTCTACGATGACATTTATCTGAACAGCCTTGAGAAGTGAATCATTCTAACATGGTAGGTTAGATTATTAAAATCAGTTATTTCCACTGGAAGGTAATTCACATACATTCCTGGTCACTTCGAGAAGTCATGTTACATGTATGTTTGACATCAAACTGAATGGTAAAACTGCTGACAAAAGTCTCTTTGTTGACCCCTTCCTGGAACAGTCACTTTCTTGTGACAGTTTGCTTAGCTGTCAAATAATTTCTCCTTGCCTACGAGGAAGGGCGCGGAACTGCTGAGTTCGCACTTCACCTCGACTCTCGCACTCAACAGGATATAACCACTGTTCTTGTAGCCACAAGCAGCTGCTTAGTCTCTGCCCAGAGACTCCTTATCTGCATGGCCCTAGAAATCACGTAGCTGGGAAATGCCAGTTAACAGAAATATTCTGTTTTTTGAGAGAAGCACAGATGTCCCTGATGTGCAGCAAGTCACATTAACTGTACTGCAAGGCCACGCTTTGCTAGGTTTGATTGAACAAGGTATGACACCAGGCTACACCAGGCTATGTTGCAGCCACTCATTTAGCTTCAGACATGGAAAGAAAAAAAAATCAGCAAAGCAAACTTAAGGCACACAAAAGATTCCTCTCTATGCTGATGTGTTAATTACTGACTGCAGATCTGCCCCACGGTCAACGTACCTCGTGTTTACCAGCACCAGGTAAAAGTTACAGCTTGTGACAGACTAGGATGTTATATTTTCATCAAACAAGAAGCTCTTCTATTTCTATATTCTTCCTATTTTCTGCCTCACCCTCAGCAGGCTGAGGTAGCCATCTGGTCTCAGCAGCCACAGGCATGCTGGGTGACTATTTCAGTCACAAGCCACAGCCGAGACCGTACCTGCTGAAACTCAAGTGCAGAACCACTGGCTGCCATCAATTCTCTTTGGTTAAGTCAGCACAGCCCCAGTGTGAAGCGCTAATGAGCACCACCACCGAGACAAGCAGTCCTGTTAACTCCAGTACCTGCTGTGAGGGACATGCCAAGAGAAATAGCTTATGAACTGCTTAACTAATTGTTCCTATCCAATTAGTGGATGCACACACACTCTTCAGGTTGCCTAATTCTTCACAGCATTCTTTGTTACAGATTTTCCCTGTGTAAGAGTACTCCAAGCTCACTAGTTTTAGTAATTCAGCTCCACTAAGAAGCAGGGAGCAAGACCCCACCAAAACAGCATTAGTCACAGCAGTCCTGTCTTTAATTCCTGGCTTAAAATACCAACAAAAGACTTAACTGCTTCAAATTAATGCTGTTATAGCAGAGATTTAGTGTTTTAGGATGTATTAGACTGTCTCACTGCCAGCAGAGTACACGGAAGCATTTTGTTGGTTGTCACTGTTAAAGTGAAGTGGTACATTTGCCTGTTTTATTCCACGACACTTTGGCTGTGCAAGTTTATTCAGTTAGCTCTCTGTGATTCCCAGAGCCATCCAAGGACCACCACACTAAACAGCACAGCCACCATCCAGGTTTGCTCCATCAACAACCCACAGATACAAGTACCAGAGGCACCAACTTAAGGAATCCCTACAACACGGATACAAGCAACCAGATTTGCAATCATTTGACATACTGAACCCTGACACCCCCCCCCACTACATGCCCATGGGGCTGTTTCCTCATGGCTCCTTAAAAAGAACTCACCAAACAAAACAACAAACTACATAAAGTTTCATAACGTAAGGTTGGTACCAAGTTTTGATAGCACAGGAATCAAGTTTCTCCTTGAAAACTCCCAAGGTAAAAAGCTCCTCCACAGCATGTTGTTGATGTTCTCTTGTGGCAAGGCAGAGATCTACAATAGACAACACAAAGATAACACCCCCCGTACTTGCGAATTCTGAGATTTCAGAGCTATGTCACGGGACTCAAGCAAACAACACCTGAAGCCTGACTAAACATTTTGATTTTAGACTTCAGAAAGCTTACTTAACCCAAGAAAGCCATCTGCTTGCCACATCTCACTTGCCCAAACTAGACCTTTAGCTCAAACTGTGGGTCCAAAGCACGCTGTACTGTGTTGTGTACCCAAGAGACAAGACATTCAGGAGCACAACAGTGCAGGGCCTTTGGCTCTTCAGTCCCATATCACCCAGCCAAGATGTGGACAGCAACAGGCAGTGCCAGCGTGCCTTGACTAGTGCGATTGTAGAGTGCAACTGGCTTGAAGCTGAAGATGAGGACAAGTTTCATACAGACAGTTACTTGACCATTTTCTATCCTGCAGTGGTGGATCCACAGAGAACTAGTATCGCATACGTGTGTTGCTGACTGACAGTCTTCTAGATTAACTAAAAGCAACTTTTAATAAGTCTGAGAACCTTCTCATTCACATCACCTGCCTTTTTATGAATAAGGCTCCAGTTGTGTACCTCTTTTTTTTTAAAAACATCAGCTACAAACTTGCAAGCATTGCACAACACCTGTATGACAAGTTTCCTGGACAATGTAGGTCAGGCACAGTTCAAGAATTGTATCGTTGAGTCCACGAGGGGCTCCTACAAACAGTCTGGAACACCCTAAAGCAGTTCTGGTTAACAAGAAGTGTAGCAATACCAATGGTTCCACTCAAAGTTTCCTCCAATGGCATCAGAAGTTTCAGCATGAAAACAGCACCTCCGAAAATTCAAGTTCCTCTGAACTTTTCAATGAAATAAAATGAGGAAGTGCAGCAGATACAGCAAACTGAAGCGTTATGGGCAAAAACCACGTGCGTGCAGGCTCAAAGCTGGACGCTTACAAAAGACCAGCTCATATACACAGTTGTAAAATACACTGGTTAAGCCAGTGCTCTACATTAAATAGGAAGAGGGACAAAAATATCTGTTTATTAACAGATAATTCAGTCAGAACAGTCACGTTCCCCAGGACTGCTGCCCTGAAACCTATCAGCACTTCAGAGTGAGGCTGATGAGTTTCATTATGTAATAGCACTCATGTCATCAGAGACCTGGTAGCAGGTCACATGCAAGGTTTGTATCTTAAATAATGTATCATAGGTGCATTTCCACAATACTTTATTAAGAGTCGGGCGAGTTTCACTGTAGTCTACAGAACCTTCTCCAAAGCCAGTTCTGGGCTGAAGCCGAAGCTCTGTCCAACTCACAGGATTCTCTTGTCAATGCTGCTTGCTAAAAACCAGTCCAGGGCCACACCTAAGTTATTAATTCTGGCCTGGTTTTAAACTGATAGTAAATTAAAATTATCCAGTGCTCAACAGTTAACTAGCTAGATAAAAACTAATCAAGGCAGCATTTTTTTTAAATCTAAAAACTAATGCTATGGAGAGCAGTAAATTACACAGAAAAAAAAAATAAGTGCTTTGCAACTGTTCTTTTAACAAGGTGTCTAGAAATTAAATTCCTTCCATTTTGGCTTAGGGAAAAAAGTCACTACAAACCATGCAATTCCCTCACTGTTAGTGGCACCACAGTCCCGGGTCATTAAGCACAAACCATACACTGACATCCCAGGGAAGCCAGGCTACAGACAAGCTGCTAGAAGCCAGAAAACCCTACCTAGGTAAGTCCACACAAGTTGCCCTCAGGAAAAAAAAAACAAATGAACCTATCCTCCTCAGCAGTGAAACCAAGTTTAATACCACCACAGAGATGTATCGCTCGTAGTACAAGCCCTGCAGACTTGCTAGAGAGGAAGTGCACAGTTGCACAACCCTGTTACCACTTCCAGACCCCTCCCCGTACTCCAGCTTCACCAGAGACATTAAAGGTGCACGCTCATCTGAGAGGATAACCTTGCCTTCCTGCAGTGGAGAAATTCTAGAATGTTACTAGCGCCTTTAGAAAGCCACTTTAAAGAAACTAAAGGCCAGCACTCAGAAATAATCTACTAGGATCCAGTTATGGTTTAACAATGCCCAAGCCTAGAATTTGTGAGAGGCCAGGAGACACCAGAGTGCAGGCCTGGCACTTCTGTGCCTGCACTGCCACGGCTGTGCTGCAGGGAAGCCTGCAGTAGCTTTCCCTGCAACGTTCAGAAAACCCATACAACAGATGACATTACAAGTCAGAACAGCTACAAGATGATTTAATGGTTTAACAATTATAAGAAGTGATAACCTCATTATAAAAAAAAAAAAAAAAAAAAAGAGTCAAGCAATATACGGAGACAACTTGGCCTCCTCATTAATTTACCCCCACACCCCTCGCAGGTGCCGTGCTAAAGCGGGATTCCCCACTCGCGCTGTCCCGAAGGAAATGGGCTCTTTCGGAAGCGCAGAGGAACCACCCGCACTCTCTCCTCCCACCGCCCAGCAGGTGCCAGAGCGTGGGCACAGCGCCAGCCTCGCCTACACCACCGGCACAAAACGCTCCACCAGCCTGAGCCGGGATGGCAAGGCGGGGAACAGGCAAGGGCAGGATGCCCGCACCTCGGCTCCTCGCCGCCTCCCCAGCACACAGAAGAGTCCTGCGGAGCCCCAGACCTTCCCATCGCGTCCGGGCCCGCACGGAGGCGGCAGCGGGCGTGCTGGAAGGTGCCCTTCGGGGCGGCGCGGCGGGATGGCGCTGCCCGAGCCAGAGCCACCGGCGAGGCCCGCGGGAGGGCAGCCACCCCGCCACCGACGGGGGCCAGGGCACCCCACGGCCCTCAGGGAGGGGCCGCGGACGTGCCCAGGATCTCTCGACCGGGCACCGTCCCTGGGCGGCTCCTCCGCCTAAGAGAGCGGCCGGCCCGCCCGCCCCAGCACCCACTCCCTCGGCCCAGCCTCCCCCCGGCCCCTCGGAGCCCACCTGGAGATGCTCCTGGAAGCGAATCGGCAGGATTTGGGCCATGGCGGCGGCAGGGGGCTGGGGCTCCAGTCCGAGGCCGGACCGGAGTCGCACCTCAGAGGGGTCCGGGCGGCGCGGGGAAGCGGGACCGCAATGGCGGAACGGGCCAGCGAGCGGGGAAGAGCCGCGCCGATCCGGAAGCTGCCCCCGCCGGCGGAAGGATACCGCCGCGGAAGGAAGAGGCCTACCCTCACCTGCCGGGACCGGCCTTAACTGCGCCGGCCGGGCGGAAGGATTCCGGCGAGACTAACCCGTCGCAGGGCCAATGGGAGCGGCGGAAGAATCCGCCACCGGAAGGGACTATTTCGAGACTCATCACCCCTCCCTCGCAGGCCTTTTTTTTTGCCACATCATGCGACCGAGGTGCGTCTGCGTCACTTCCGTTCCGCGCTCGTCGCCCCGGCGAGTCACGTGCAGGGGGCAGCGCGGCCGGGCAAGGTGACTCGCGCCGGGCGGGGCGGTTGTCATGGAGACGGGCGGGGCGGGCGGCGGCAGGTCCAGCCCCCAGGCCCGGGCCCTGTCGGCGGCAGCGCCGGGACCTCTCCACGCCCAGCACGAAGCCCCCGCGGGGAGGGCATCGATTCCTCCCGCTCCCAGGGCCGCTGATGAGGTCCCTACCCCTTCCCCCCTCAGTATCCTCAGGCTCTGCCCGCCCCTTTTCCCTCACTTTCAGGGTGTCACCTGCCCCTAAGGGGTAAAGGGAGGTGGTTTGCTTGATTAAGAAAATAAAGTAGGGAAGGGCCATAAGCTGGCACCGACCTTCTCCCCTCACCCCAATCATGGGATACAAACAACCACCACCCAGGCTGCAGCAGTCCCCTGAAACTCCAGGGGATGGTCTGAAGGACTCTCCCTGGGTAACACTGTTAATAAGTACAGCAGCATAACGAAACTTAGCATTTCCTTCTATGTTTATTAACTAAATATAACTCCAGCCCCTAGAAACATGTAAAACTTAACTCTTTTTACTTGATGACCACAGCAAGTCCAAGCACTGTACCTAGAGGCCAGGGGTGTTGCAACTCACAGACCCCCAGCAGAACTTGCCCTCTGTCTTCTTATAGCTTTCCTTATTTTGCAATCTCATGGTTATTTTCTCGAGCCACTTTTGCTTTGTCTTACATTCAAAATTTTGACCTCTTGGAATAGCCCTGAAACACAGGAGAAAAAAAAACCAACTCTCCCTTCTTACTAAGAAAATTAAAAAACCAAAATAAAGCATTACAAGGTCAAGAGATTCATAGCTCCAAGCAAGAGTGGGGGTTCCAGCTACTGATCTCAGACCTAGCGTATGGTGCAGATGGCCTTGGACTTGCAAATATAATAGAAATCAAACAGCAATTTTGGGGGCTTTTGCAAAATTCAGGCTATAAATTTAGTCAAGAAAACATGTTGGCTTCTCAAACGTGGAGTCCAAACAACAGCATGAAAGAACAAAATCCTCTTCCATCTGAACACAGGATAAAGGGCCCAGCGAAGAGGAATCGTAAATACACCCCTTCCTACCAAGACTGATCACAACCCCTAACTGCTGGATTCACACCTTCCCTTGGGAACTGGAAACCCATTCACCCTGCTGCCCTTTCTCTGCTCTGCAGGCACAGGAAAGGGCAGGCAGCAGCAATTCTGCTGCCGTTGGGAACTCTATGACTGAAACTCGCGGGGCAGCGCTGCTCGCTCCTGCTGCTGCTGCCGACTGCTCCAGTGCTGCTCGAGGTAAGCCCGTTAGAGCCTGGCAAGCAGCAGAGGACACGGCCGCCCCTCCAGCTCCCAGAGGAGGGAATCACGCCGCTTTCCTCTAAGGGTTTGGCTTGGCAAGTACACAGACCAGCCTCTGCTTTTTCATTTTAATAGGTACAAACCCAGAGAGACATTGATCACACCTAGTATCTTCTTTAAGAAGAAGAATATTATCATCCCATTCCCTCTAAGAGAAACCAAATGTTTTTGAATGCTTATGACCAGCGATTGCCTGGGCAGTAGAGAAGTGGAACACGGTATTTCACACCAAAGGCTTCTTTACATCATCATTTTAACAGCACTACCTGAAAGTCAACCGATGGTGACACAGAGCTGAGGCACAAAAAGCAACACTACGTTCTTCCAGGCTTTTGGAAATTGTCCTCTACAAAATGTTACTAGAAGTGAAAAATAGCAAAAAAGACAAGCTCCACATTGGAGCACCAGAATATTTCAGGATTAAGATGGTGGTAGGGGAGTCTCTCTTTATGGAGAATGAAACAAACTTCATGACAAAGCATCGCAGCTCTTGGCTTTGTTATTTATTTAAGTCGAGGAAAAATAAAAACCTCATATTTCATTGTGTATTCTTTCTACACATTTGAAACACTCATTCCTCGGGCTGCAATCTATACATTTTTGAAGTAACAACCACCAAACTCAGCCAGCCAGCCCACGAGGCAGCAGGCCTGCTGACGGACGGCAGGATGGAACCTGGCCGAGTACTGGACTGACTGCTGGGATGGTTTGGTTTTTTTGCCAAATGGAAAATGCAGTGCTAAGTCATCCCTGACAGAAATTATGCATTGTTGGCAAGAATGAGAAAACATTCGCAGAATACTTTATATACAAAGACACCTTGACCCAGAAACATCACTGTACATGGTACAGCACAACACAGAAGGGGGAACAACACTTGTCTGCAACTGAGAATGCAGGTGGCAAATGTTCTTTAGAATTGAGATCCTGGTGGTTGTGCTTAGTTGCCAGCTGGGATTAACCCACCACACGGTTCCATCATTAAAGGAGCACTTCCTACAATTTTTCCTGAGTAGTGCATGACCGTGGAGACTGTAGAGCCACAATCATACAAAGTAAAATTGATAAAAAGCAACAGTCCCACTCCTCTAAAAACAACAACCTTGAAGAAAATTTTATTAATAATGGCACTGACACCACCAAGACCTTTCTAAGTCAACTAAATGCCACAGAATTGGCACCACGGTAAGTATGGCATCTTCATCCACGCTTGAGGCCAGTGACATGTAGAAACAAAATTCAGTTTGGTAGCTTTTCCTTGCTGGATTCAGTAAAGGAAGATTGCATCTGCACGCTCTGACACTCAAACTTACCACAACGCAGTTTTCCTTCAATCCCATTACTCATTATGCAAACATAAGTGCACTGAGCTGCCTTTCCTCACAGCAGGAGTAGAGCAGCTGAGAATATTACTCCATTTCTTTCACTGGGCCACTTAAACCCTGTGTTCTTTGCTGCTTTCTCTCAAGATAGCGAGCTCGGGCATCCAGTATTGATTTGTCATCATTCCTTCTCTCCATTTTCTTTGCAGAGTTGTCTGTAACTCCTTCTAGGGGGAGAAGAGAGAGAGAAATAGACTCTTCTGTGTCAAAAAAACCCCTGGCGTTACAATTCCTCCTACTTGCAAAATACCCCAAATCCCCCAGTGGAATCTCAAATTTTTTTTTCAAGTTCCAGTCAGTCATTTGAATGAATTCCAGAGAAGACAGACTGTACCACCAGCAGGGAAGGGGAAAAAAATAAAATAAAATATAAAAAAAAAAAAAAAATCATGCCTTAACTACCATGTCAGTACTTGCAGCTGGGCTCATCTCATCCCCAAATACCTCTCTTGTTTTTAATTCTAACTGATAACTGTGCATCTTCTGTTTTGTGCACCCATTTCTTTTCTAAATTACACATCTCAGACTCAGGTTTAGGCAGGAGAAGGACAGCACTGGGAGCAGAAAACAAATGGCTTTGAATAAGCTATCTTCATAAATTTCTGGAGGTAGGAGGAAGGTAGAGGATAACAGAGATAAAGGAGTGGGAAAAGTCAATACTCCAGATCAGAAACCATTAGAAATGCACATTCTCCCACAGAGCTGAGACCTTGGGAGCGCTTCTCCCAGAAGGAAAGAAAAACAGGAAATCTTTTCTGTTTAAAGTAAAATTTTAAACTTTTTTTTTTGTTTTTAATATCATTCTAAGACTCTGAGAACCTAAGTATTGTGTGTAAGAAGCAGCTACTGCAGCCTGTTCTGAGGGCTCTGGGGCTGGGCACCAGATTATTTCATATGAGGAAGGAGCTTTAATTAGCATTCACTATTAGAATATTTGTAATTATTCTGTCTTGGAGTCAAATAATCATTCAGCTTATGCTGCAGCCTTTTCTTCCATTGGGCACTAATTAAGCCTTTGCCAACTATTCCATCATCTGTTTTTATGAAGCTCCCAGAAATGCACCATCTATAAGATCAATATTAATCTCCAATTAATTTACAATTGCCTGGTGAAGTCAAAAAGTTGAGGGGGATAAAGAGAACAAATCTCAGCTCCTTGAAACAAATACACAAGGCTCCTCTGCATTATCCACTAATGCAAATATCCTTTCCAGCAAATTTCTAATCAAATCCCATTCATGTTTTTATCATTTAAATTGGTTGTTTTCTACAATAATGCAGGACAGAAAGAGATGCTGGTCTGAGCACAAGAGTCTACATCCTTTCTATTGTTAAGGAAAATTAAGAGAATCTATATAGCCCGTGCCTGTACTGTATATTAAATCAATGTTTTGGAAGGGTCAGCTCAGGAGTAGAAAGGTCCTTTGAATATTTGTCTGCTTTATGAAACCTGCTGACAGAAGAATTCAAAGAATGTCAAGCAGCTTGACCAGTTAGCAGGGACCACTTTTTAATTAAAAACTATTTAAACAAATGGCATTAAATTCATTGTCAGAATGAGACATTCACCAAAATGTGATAGCTCTTCCCCCTGTGTTTTTTGTTTGGTGGGGTTTTTGGGTTGTTTTGTTTGACTGGGTTGTTTTTTTTTTTTAACCTCCTCCTGCCCCATAGCCCTTAGGAGTTCTCTCAGGACAGTATTATTTTGGATATCTAGCTACAGATACCCAAACTGAAATGGTTAGACTCAAAATGCTTTTATTCAATTCTGTGTTTAAATTCTGCTCCTGTCAGCTGCAGTAAACCAAAAGTGGGGAGCATGGTAAGAACAGTGAGCAAACACCTCTACGTGCACTGCAGTGGCAGGAAAATAAGGATTGCAGAGCTGTAGTAAGACAAGAAAAGAGCTATAGCTGCACCTATCAAATAGTTTAAGCACATCCAGATGAACACCTACTAGTCCAGTGATGTCATATACACAAGCACCTCCACAACAACCAAGAAAACCACCCAAACCACAGATACAGACTAGCAATGTTACTTACCATACTGTCTCTTGAGGTCCTCCTTATGCTTCCACTTGGTTATCTCCTCTTCAGTTACTTCTTCCCGTGCCACGCTGCTCAGTTCATACGCATCAATTTGATGCAATCGAGGCAACAAGTCTTTGACCCATTCATAGCGAACAGGACACACCGTCCGGACGTAGATTTTGGATGTCACTGTGACGTCATGGAAGATGATCCACTCAAGGTGTGTCTCCTGGTTATATAGCTGGAAAATTAAAGGATTATTTTAGAACTGATGAAAAAAAAAGAATTTTTATTTCTAGAGCACCCTTCATTGGAACATCTCCCAGAGCTTTAGATGCAAGAATGAGTTAAAGCTGACACTGCCCTAAATTTTCAGACAGAGAAACTTAAAGCATAATGACTTGCTTAAAATTGCCCATGAAATCTGAAAAGCCAGAGAGAGAAAGTTCAGTCTGCATCACACTGATTTCATAATGCAAACATGTACCAGATTTGAAGAAGCAAGGCTCTTTCCCACTCTTAAACACCTCAACATTGCTTCTCCTGGCCAGAAATTAGCACAAACCAGAGAAGAGGAAGAGTTAACAGGCACCTGCCTCTTATTCCTTTCTTTAGGTCCTTTGCTGCTTTTATTAACAGGCTTTGGTAACTTACTGTAGATGAAGGATGGATATAGACTATGCTGCCATGTCCGTCCATTGTGCAGAATGTCCTGGCTGCAGATCTGAAAGGTTTGTGAAAACAATAAATGTATAATGAAACATACTTTTAACAATATACAGCCTTACTGCTCTGTTTCAATTCACAGCTACACCTCTAAAGAATACAGATAATACATTTCAGTTGTCCAAACTTTATTACTTACCTCCGAGCGACATTGATAAAGTATCCAGCACACAGACATCTTCTCAGTATTTCAGTTCTGGAGCCTTCAAATGTCTCTTTAGGGAAGTCTGGCAGCTATGTAAAGAAGAAAAAAAACCAACCATGAATCAGAACATTTTCTACAGAAAAAGTGGTTATACCCCCTCCAACCTATGGATTTTAGACTCTGGGTTTCTCACTCTGTGGAAACCTTGAGGAAAGGAGGAAAATCATCCAACCACCCTTCTCACTTGTTCCCACCACCATACCTGTTAGTTACACAAAGCTACAGCAAGGATATTCTAAGAAATGTTTAAGTAAATTAGTTTCTAATGGAGAAAGGCAGCAGCCATGTGGCAAAGACTCAGTAGTCCAATACATGAATTATATAAGTTTATATTTAAGACAAGTATATAAATAAATTGCATTTTTTTTACCTGTTTCAGTTTACTGATTATTTCCCGAAGTTGTTTTTCCACACTAAAAGCAGATTTTAAAGCTCTCCAATGTATCCAGTATTTCTGGCACCAAGCTGAAGGAGACTTGCTGAGAACAGGAATACTTGTATTATAAAGATGCCCTTTGTAAGCTGCAGGCAGAAAGTTGCCTCTATTTTTTGTTATGGTCGTACAAAGGAGGCAACCTACAGAGCCAGATACTTTGTTAGTTTAAATAATAAGTGTCTTGATAGAAATTACAGATCACAATAAGGACTAAATCTGCAATTAGGTACAAGTACCTACGTGTGCATATACACAATGTATCTATCCAAAACCCATCAGCAGCTGGGAATTATGAGCAATGCAAAACCACTTACTGGAAGAAAACATTTTATACCTTGCTTTGCACTGTTCAAAAATATTTAAGAGGGTTGCAAAGTCATTGCATCCTCCCACTTGTGAGGAAAGTTCCTGGTGTTGAAGCTCAGCCTCCTTTTGCTTCTGAGGGTCACCTGAGGAAATAAGATATATCTCAATTTAACAAAGTTATTCTTCTGTATCACTCCTACTTAATTTTCTGTTAGCATCTCTCCAAAGTATATTTGACAGTCTTGGCTCTTTATTCATGTTATTTTGGGGTTTGTCTCTCCTCCACAGCTGCATCTACAGTTCTTCCTCCTTCCAGTACTGCTGAACAAGAACACATAAATGCTGTTAAATCTGTGATTAATCTCATCAGTCAGCACTAGAGATGAAGAATTCTGGTCTCTTAGAAAGAAAAATTCTATGTATTTCTCTCTCACAATCAATTCAGATGCCAACATGGCAAGATAAAGGAACAGTGACCTTATACAAACAGCTCACTGAGATCAAGGGAAAGTTTTGCTCTCAGAGCAAAAAACAAGACTGTTGAAACCACCCCATCATAGCACCACCTGATCTATTTAACTCTGCTTTTGTCCTAGTTCTCAGTGCCACAGCAAATGGAGGTCTTAAAATAAATAACAGTCTAGAAAAAAATGCCATTTGTGAGTTTAGTGGGAATTCACCTTCACTAAATGCTAGGAATGTACTCGGCAAAAGCAACATTTCCAAAGTGTTATTTCAAGTTTTAAATACCCAAAGAATTTCTTGCCCCGCACAACCTACTCCCCTTAGTAGAAAGGGATATGGCTGCCAAGGCCAACGCGCTGCATTGCTGCTCTACGGCAGCCGACGGCAGAAGGTTGTGGGTATTGAACACTGATGAAGTCAAGAGGCCTGTTCATACACCTACTGCACACCAGCAAGCATCTTCAGGATGGGAGTCTCTGTGTTTGCCTCCTGAAGCCCAGGGTTGCTGGAGAGTAACAACCGCGCGTGCATTAGCTGGCTGAGCAGATAACGAGGGCACGCTGCCGGGTGGAGGACGGGAGAGAGAATGCACATTTGTGGGAATGGGAAAGAGCCCAGAGCAGAATCCAGGCTATCAGTACTGCCAGCAGTGTCTGTAGCTGTTGCACTAACAGGCACGGTTAATAGACTACAGAGATAACTGGACAAGAGCCAATGAGTGACTAGAAAGGCCAAAGGTCTCCCACAAAAAACTCTGCTACATGTAAAGACTATATGTAGTACCCTGGGGCACGGGTCGGGGGCTGACTGGAGGGGAAAGGCAGCAGGAAGAAGGGCGTGGGAGACTGAGTTTAGCACTAGTGAGAGGTGCTAGCTTGCAAACACAGCAAAATTACATTTTCCCTTTAGAAAAACACTGGAAATGGAGGCAGTGACAAGCTGAGCTTCTCCTAGTAACTTCAAAATTAAACATGGTTATTGAACAGAAACAAACAATAGAGACAACTCCATTTATCAAAAACAAATTTATCAGTCCCTGTTGTCTGTACTTAGACCAACAGCAAAACATCTGCTGTGATGCATTTTGGTTTTCTGGTGGGTAGGATTTATTTTTTTGTTTGTTATTCCCCCCACCCCCCCTCCCCGTGTAACAGTTTTCCCCTTTATGACCTCTCAGCAACCCACTCACTCACCTATACATTGCTTTACAGCTCACAGCCTTGGGACAAACTCAACCCATTTCATGCTATTTTGAAGTCTCTGGAACAGCTGTTGTCCAATTCCTAGCATGCAATGTGCCCTGACTCCAAGTCCATGGAAAATTGTAAGAACATATGGGGAAGTGCCATTGTGTATCTGTCCTAATCTTACCATTCTTCCCCACAGATCTGCTGTGGGGTACTCTGGCAGACAGGCACTGCATCTGGGGAAATCTTCCTCACGCTGCAGTGGGAGAGTTCTTTAAAGCATTAGTTTAAAGGTAAATACTTGTGTCTCCCACCAGTGCTGGGCCCCACTAAAGAGACCAACTCGCTCCCTGGCAGGAGCATCCTCACACTTAAGTAAAGGTTTGTGCTACCACTGTTCAAAATACAGAATCAGTTCCCACTTCATACACCTAAAAGATACTGTGGCCTCACAAACTATTAGCACAGAAAACTACTGAGAGCAAAACACCTGCAAAGGGAACTTGTAGAAAAAAAGAAAAGGTCTCCGGGTGAGGCAGCGTGTGCTGCTGAAGCACTGCCCAGGGTGGCCCCGTCCAAGCAGAATTCCCCACCCACCCACCCCAGGCTGCTCTGGGGTAAGGCACTTCCTACCTGGACGAATGAAGACGTTCTCCACAGACAGCATGGCTGCTATGGGAAGTAGCAGATCTTCACAGTCAAGAGAAGCAGCTTTTATGACAGCACAAGTCAGGTTGGGAGGCAGGGGAAACTGCACCAGGAATTCACCCAGTCTTGTCACGTGGCCTCTCCTTATCCCAGAAAAAAAGGATTGAAATAGCAAATTGAACAAAACTACGTGTAAATGTAATTTGGAACACGCACCACAATGTCAGCCACCACACACTGATAAAGGACATGAAAGAAGCATTTCCCTCTGGACTGTTCTAACACCACAGTCTGCCCATGCCCAGACAGGTGCTGGACACATGCAGCAAGCGTCACTAGCAGAACATTTCACCTTTCTTCAGTTTGCTTTTGCCTGCTTCACAGCAAGCAAAGCCAGCTTTTTAAGTGTATCAGATGCTTAAGATATATTTATTTTTTGCAAGAAGAATTCCTGGAAGAGTAAGATAAGATCTCACTTCCTGTCTCAAGTTCTTGGATGGACCTCACAGTCAGAGCCTAAGCACCTTCGTCACAACAGTCTGGGACTTGCTGTCAGGAACTGCAGCCCAGAGAGTTGAGGTAATTTGTCTGAGGTCACTCAGGATCTCCAGGACAATGTGGAGAAATTAATCTGCATCTCTGAAGTCCTAAACTATGCCCTAAGCCCAATTTTAGAGGCAATATATTAAGAGCCAGTAGTTAACTTCCTGATGTAATGAGGAAATATCCTACTGCTGAAGAAAGTCCTTTAGCCCCTATGAAGATCTTACTACTACCCATTATACTATTAGATTTTAATTTCCTGTAGTGACTCCACCTTTTTATTTTTTACCTGTCAATAGCATCACACTGGTAAAGTTCCTTGAGAGCTTCTAAAATATGCCTTTCTTCAGGGCGGTCCAAATAGGGAAATCTATAGTGAAAAATGAAGTAAAACACCCATAAATCTCACTGTTCAGACTCAGCATTGCTTTGTTAGGTTTGTATGTTTATTAAAATATTTTTGTGACCAACAAGTGACCACAATATTTTTGTGACCATACAAGTTTCTGACCAAAGTGTACATAAGCATCTTCAGTATATGTTACCGCATGTACAGCCTCAAACTGAAGAATCATGATGACAAATCCCAGCATGGCACATGTGAAGATAAACTGTATTTTCTGCACATGCAGGATGCTCATATTAAACAGACTGACAGAGATGAAGCTTTTGGGATATAAACATCAGTATTTTAAAGGAACACTATTAACTAGTTAAGTTTGGAAAGAGATAGTTTTGGCAGACCTCAAGCTGAACTTGAGCTCAAGATCCAATGTGGCATTAAAGACAGAGGAGAAGAACAGAAAAGCTGATCATATTGAAGTTGGCTGGGGACCTAATCCTGCCTCCTGCCAATGGGCTGTTGGTGCCCATGCTGCCTTGGTCCTGAGACTCAGGAAGATGATGATAATCCCCCTGCCCTGCTCCATAGAGGTTACCTTATGACATCATGCACAGAAAGGCATTTCAAGGTCAGGATCACAGATGTCAGACTGGTTCTCTTGATCTCTGGGACCGTGTGATCAGGCATGCATTGCTCCCAGAACTCCTTGCTGTATAGTCTATAGCTTTTCCCAGATGATGTCCTGCCAGCTCGGCCAGCTCGTTGCCTTGCTTCACTCCTTCCAAAACAGAAAAGGGGGGTGAGGGGGGAATTAAGTCCAAACTCTTGATCCCTTCTGTTATTATCCAAAGAAGCACACTGTAATTATGATAAATAACAGCCAGTTCTACGATTGAAGATGTATTATACTGTGCAGCAACTGAGAAAGCCAGCTATGCAAGAACTTGCAGAATGAAGAAGCATTTCTGTGCAAGGGAAGATTTTTTCTAAGCTTCTCTAAATCCGGCTGTTGTATTCAGCAAACACCAGATGACAGGAGAGCCACTGTTCAGACTACAGACAATGGATTGTCAATTCCTTCGTAATGCCTATAGCTTACAGGAAATTAAATGTCCTGAACCACTTTCTATTTAGCAGCAAACAAAATGACTAAATTACTGAGCCTCAAAATGACTGCCTCCTCCCCTTTTGTTTGCTTTTAAAATCAACTAATACACAGTATTGTCAGAGCAACTCCCAGAAACACCAAGCACATGACCTTTTCACATCTTACTTTGAAATGGGAACCACCTCCAGTATGTCCAAACCAACACGGGGGTTATGATTCAACTGCTTCACAAATCCACTATCTACTACATATCTGAAAAAGATTCATACTCTGTCAGAGAAGAAAACAACAGAGGTCTCAGTAGACAGACAGGTAACTGCCACATGCGTATCATCACAGTAAGAACACATTTACCCTGTGATCACTGCAAACAGGTAGTTGCACTTTGCTCTTCAGCTGCAGCCCCACGTTTCAGTCTACGGGATGTTACAGATAATACCTCCCAGCACCCAAGGAGACTATGCTCCTTTAATGGAGCTGAGATCTGATTTCAAATTAGGGTCCAACCATATTAGTCACATGTAATACTATGTAATAGTATCAAGGGGGGGTTATTTACTATATACACAAAAAAAAAAATCAACAGGTAATTAACTACTGGTGGGAACAGTAGCGGAAGGAAGTCAGACACGTTCTTCCAAATCTAGTAGAACTTTCTGAATTATTCCCTCTGTTACAGCTTTTACAAAGGATAGGAAACAATACCTGACTCCTTCAATCGTCAGAGATGTCGCGGCGATATTTGTGGACACCACACATTTTCTAATGCCTGTGGGAGCTGGCAAAAATATGCTCTTCTGTTGATCTAAAATGACAGTCAGTCAAACAATCTGTTACTGTACAACACTCCGACTGCAAACCACACCTTTAACACTGTGCAAACTCACTCAATGCTAAGTGAGAGTCATTTGAATGAAATTAGACAGTGAGTCACATAACTTTCTAAAATACAGATTATTATTTTAGCACAGGCCTGAAATCAAAGAGCATCTTCTTTATTGGTTGTGTATTCAAGAAGATTTTGAGATCAAAAAGTCAACTCTCCCAGCTATTTCCTAACTCTGAGCTAGGAAAAACGAACAAGATGTCTGGTCTGAATAGAATCTTTATGGGGGATTCGAAGGGTTTCAACAATCAGAGCGAGGGAAGGTGAACACAAAAAGATTCAGTTAAACCCCCCCGTGTCTCCACAAGTATTTTAACAGATAAGAAATGCAGTTTCCATTAATTCGCTTGTCTTTCCAAGGAACAAAAAAGGGAGGTGGAAATTCAACTTTCTCCTGAAATTTTCTCACTTGTTATACTTGAAAAATATAAAAGTGTCTTGAAGAAAATTATCTTTTGTATATTTCAAAATATTCAAATACAGTGACCTCTGAGAAGCTACCATAAAAAAATACAAAAAAAAAACCACAAAAAACCCAACCCACAACCAAACAACAAAACCAAAAAAAACCCAAGCACCCAAACCCACTCTTCATCGTGAATCTAACACCTCCCATGGGGTAAGGAAGAAGCTCTACCTTTCTTTTATGCAACTTTTTATTTTCCTCTTTTCAGAAAGTAAAAGTTTTGCTCCCTCTCTCCAGATTGTTACCAGATCTTTCCTCTCAGCAACATTTCCAAATGGAAATTGCCGTCTTGCTGTTCTGGACACTTATTCAGCCTCTCAGCATTCTACATACTGCACATACATTTAAACATCACACTCAAATTCATCTGAAAATACAATGACTGTGTTCATTAAAGGTCAAAAGGCCTTTGGTTTTAACTCTTTGAAACTAACTGTGGCATTGCTGCCAAATAAAACAGACTGACTCATTCTGATAAACTGTACCTCCCTGTATTGTGTGACACTGTGCAACTACTATCTTCCCTTGCAGGTCCTCTCATCACCAAAAACCTACTGGCAATATCTCTTCCATACAAAATAAAATGTAAGGGCCTAAGTAAGACATCTGAGCTTTCAGTTACACCATATCCCCTTCCTAAGCTGGAATGGCTTTGTGAAGCCATTTCCAGTGGATATGGATTTTGACTGGAGGCTTCTGGATGAGTACAGAGAAGGCTGAAGTTTGATTAGTTTATGAACAGCACAAAAAAACCCCAGAGTGCTCCAGTACTGTAACAAATAGCTTAATGAATGCCTTTTTTTTTTTTCCCAATCAATAGCAATATATGATTAGGACACTGTTTATAACAACTCTTACAGTCAACATCTATGTGAACTGAGTTCCATATAACACTATATGCTCTTACCTGTTGACATTGACCCGTACAATGGTAAGATGAGCAAGCCTTCAACAGACCGGTCGTGTACTTCATAGCGGTAATCAATAGATTCTGCTCTCTTGAAAAGTAAGTCACAAGCTCTTTCTATCTCAATTTGACCTAAAAATAGCATATAAGAACATTTAAGCAACATATGTAGCTACAACTCTGCCTTCAACAGCTTTAAATAAGATTTTTTTGCCAACATTACAGAGAAGGAATTAATATTTATGAGTTAGTTTAGGAGGTGACATCCAGCCTTTCCACAGAGCCTCTCACAGAAGCATTTCCTCAAGAGATGACTGTATGAGTGCCTGGCCCATACACTGTTGCACAGTTTTGCAGCTACAAATCCTCCCTTCCTGAATTAACAAAATAAAACGTGTGGACGATACAAAGAGACCAAATTTGTCAAAGGAAGACGAAGTCATCTACATATTTTTAAAGTAATGTTTTTCTTATCTGATCTGGTGGGCATGGATATACGTAAACACACTCTGGAAACTATCACTTCACAGGACTATGTGCATCAACTGCAACTTTCCCTTCTCTACTGCTGCTGTGGGGCAAACCAGACAGTCACTGGAAAGATGTAATGTTCTCCTGGCAACACCACGCTTCGCCTGCTGCAACCAGCAACTGTTGAAAGAAAAATTCCCACCTGTCAGGAAAACCAAGATGTCGCCTTCTGGCTGATTTAAGTGGATATCCAGTGTCACTTTTACAGCCTGGAACACACAACAAGCAAGTCAGTAACAGCTGGAATCTCACGTATCTTTCCAAAACTCAGTCCTAGCTAATTCTTCCCTATATTCTCCAGGGATGCTAACAACACAGCAATACACCAGCTAATTCTTGTGGTCTTTCACGGATGACAATCGCGCCAAGAACAGAGAACACGACACAAAGTGAAAACAGCCAGACCTCTGTAACGTACGCAGAGCTGCTGATGTCCCTTGGGCTGAGCAGGTTGCAGAATATCTCCTTGACAGGATAACTTCTTCCTGGAATGTGCAGCACTGAACACTGTCCAAAGAACTCTGACAGCTTTTCTACCTCCAGAGTGGCTGACATCACCACCACTTTCATGTCTGTCTTCCTGTTTGATGGTTTCTTCTGTAGAAATAATTTCTTCAGCAAACCAAATAAAATATCCTAACAGGAAAAACAAAAACAAAAACCAGAAGCAACTGATACTAGTATCCCAGTTTTCTTAAAAGTGCCTGATGAACTTGGAAGGGATTGCTTTTCTCCCACTGATACAGTGAAGACAGAAAAATCACAACTTCAGGGCCTAAACACTCAGAAGAATACATACACTTCCCCATGTCATCTTTTAAGCACACTAATTGGTTTCTAGACATTAGCTGATTTTTCTTACGTCTTCTCACAGCCTACAAAGAAAACCAGGGTAACTTAAAATCCTTTGGTTTCCATTTCTACACTCTCATGGTCAAGTCACTTGCAAGCAGTCAGCTCAGTATCATTCTACAAAATCATCACCTTTGTCCAGCATACACTACCCGAGTGAGCACCCTCCTTTGCTGTACTATTTATTATCACAACTTTGGCAAGTTTATCTCACTCTAAAATGCTCTGGATTAAGAATCTGCTCCTTTTAGTTAGACACAGGTGAAGGAGCAATAACTTCTTACATCATCCCAGCTCGATTACTCCAGATGCTTGAGGGTAGAACTGGGATTCGAAAGCGTTTTTGCTTTTCCCCAGATGGACCTGGTAGATTAGGCTGTTGACACAAAACACAAGTCTGTTGAAGACTGAGTGACTTGAGTCTCACTTCACTTGCCACAGAAGGGTCAGAGTGACATTTGATAGCTCTTGGTACTGGGGTCAGCCTAGACACTTGTGTGCCACAATCTCTTTGCACAGTCATAGACACACCCTAACAAACATTAGGCCTTAGAGTGAGAGAGATGATGCAGGGGTTTGTTTGTCTGTGTGGTTGATGAAGGGTCTTTTAATTATCATTCTATAAAGTTTGTGTTCACTGTGCTGGCTTCACACTTCAGGAAATTTTGGGAAAGTATCCAATAACCAGCCAAGTTTTAAGTGCTTTCAAACCTAAAAACAGCTACAGCAATTCAGCAGGATTACAGACTGTACCTTATTTTCAGATTGTGCAGCAGGTGATAAAAGAAATAGCAATTCTGCAATCTCAGAACAGCAAAAGGATAAAGCACATCCATGGACAGTCAGCCAAAATCCTTGGGGATTGTGTAGAAGTGAAAGAACAGCGTAAGGGGATCTCAGTAAAGGAGACACAGGGACCCAAAAGGACAGACAGAAGGTGACACTCACAGTGCTGAGGCTCCGCTCGTGGGCTTCATCCAAAATGATGATACTGTACTTGCTGAGAAGGGGGTCTGCCAGTATGTGCCTCAGCAAGCAGCCATCAGTCATATACTTGATGGCAGTATCCTGAAAGATTTAATTAGACATTCAGTCCTTATTCTAGATTTTTACTTCAAAGTAGACAATTCAGCATAGATCCTATCTGCCCAGAACACACACTGAGATTGCATCACAAGGTGCTTGGCAAAGTCTCACTTGTAAGGTGTTCAAAACACTTCATCGAATGAGTCGTATGAGTTTCACCACAGCTGGGACAGATGTTTTCCCAAGGCTTCGAGACCTTCCGCTTGCAAAGCCCCAGGAGAGGCAACAGGGCCACTCTGCGGCGAGGACGAGTGAAAAACTGAGCCGCAGCCCACTGATCCCACCACACCCTGCCATGACATCACCCCCAGGAACACGGTCCTCAAAGCCCTACCTCAGTGGTGCAGTCATCAAAGCGGACCTGGTAGCCCACGACGCTGCCCAGCGACCAGCCCATCTCCTCGGCCACCCGCTGCGCCACCGAGATGGTGGCAACGCGCCGGGGCTGGGTGACACCAATGGCACCATGCTTGGCGAGGCCTACGGGAGGAAGAGAGAGTGCAGGGACGCTGAGCTGTGCTGCTCACACTCGGTTTATACACAAGTACTGACATAACGTACATACGGTCATAGGTTGGGGTTTTTCTTTAGCTTCAAAAGTTTAGACAAGCCACCTCCTCCTGCCACTTGCTCATCCTGAAGCCACGTCCCCCCAAAGGGACAGGCGGGTGATCTGCCTTTATCTGCCCTTAATCCGCACGGCTCCAGGCCGAGGCCGCAGAGCGGAGGGGGGTCTCCGGGGTTTCCCCCTTTCCCAGCCGTTACCTGCCTCGAAGAGGTACCGGGGCAGCTGCGTGCTCTTGCCGCTGCCCGTCTCGCCGGTGACGATAAGGAAGGGCCGCTCCTTGACGGCCTCCACCAGGGCCCGCCGGTACCGGCGGATGGGCAGGGCGGCACCACCCTCCATGGCTGCGGACGCGGGGATCCGGAGGAGGCCGCGGCCCCGACAAACCCGGAGGGGTCTCAGAAGCCGCCACGTCCGGTACAACAACCAGGCCGGAAGCGGCGCGACCGCGCACACCGATGACGCCACTTCATGTACGCGTAACGTTAGGCGCGAGCCTCTCCGCCCCGCCTCCTCCACAAGCTCCGCCTTCCTCCTCCCGGCCCCGCCTCCCCCGCAGGCCCCGCCTCAGGCGGCCCCTCCCGCCCTGGGTAACCGAAACCGCTCCGTTTACTCCCAAGCCTGGTGCGGTTTTCCCTCAGTGGCACTCGAGGGCCGTTTGCCGGCTCGGGGACACCTGGCGGCACCTCTGCATGTGCTGGGGCAGGCCCAGACCCAGGCCTAGGCCCAGGCCGGAGGGGCCCAAGCGCCTCAGCCCTTGCAGGTTTGGCGCAGCTGAACTTTGGCGTCACGAGTGACGTAACCAATCGGCGGTTCTCCCTCAACAGGTAAAACAGCCCCTCCGCAGCGGCACGGGGCACGCAAAGGGACACATGCTGCGGGGAGAGCAGCTCCGTGACATTGAACCTTCCCCAGGACCGAGCACGCCCGGATCAGCCGCCTGACAGGAGGCCGCAGGTTTCTGACAACGCCTGCGAATCCACCTAGGGCCTGAAGGTGGCAAGCGATGTACGCTCAACGCTGAACCCGCCGGTAGCCCACGCTCCCGGCTCGTCCCCAACGGCCCCAGCTACGGCCCCGTGTCTGACAAAGCACAATTTTCGCGCTGTGTTTTGTCCGTGCGTCATAACGGTTGTTTCCTTTACAAGTATGTAAACGTTTTACCCTCCCTTAGGCTGTATCAGAGACAGGAATCCCACAGTAAATTTGCCATCACCCCAGGACCAAATTCAGGCCACCTGCTGACTCCGGTAATCACCAATCGGCTCAATTTCTACCTCTGGCACCATGAGGGGAATATCCACCTGCTGGTGAGGGCTGAGCCGGAAACGCTTGCGAGGCACTCTGAAGCTTGGGAAATGTAGCATCAGTCCCCAGTGTTGCCAACTTCAGATATGTCTACCCTATAAATATTTGTTTAGTCTGTCTACAAGCTGGCATTGCAAAATCACGGCAGAGAAGCTGTTTTATCTGTTTTCCCTTATGTAAGTAAGAGAATTTCAGTAACTGTTTCATTCCGGTACTACAACCAGCAGAGATATCTGGGGTTATGTCTCTGGCTTCTTTGCAACAATCTGACAGACAAATCCCTTCTCCAACGGTACACAAACTGTCCATCGTCTACCAACAAACCATTCACACGTTGTTTTTATTTACAACACGCAGAGTCCTACTTTGATGAAGGCTAAGGTGTGTAAATCTGCCCCTGCTGCCTGAGGCTCTCCTGTAGCAATTACCTCACAGAACTGAAACGCTCCTCTATAAACACGATAAACGTGTCAGCCTGGCAGTGACGTTACTAAAACCAATCTATAGCTCCCTTCAGGACGTAAGGGAACGTGCCAATGCATTTATGATGCGTCGTACGTGCTGCCTTGCGAGGTGCTAGTGCTGCGTTGCCGCTGTTAACTCACCCGCGTAGCTGTGACCAGATGCACTGCTTGGTTATTTCCTACTGGAAGCTTCAAACACACCCTCAGTTACCTTTTTTGGGGGGATATATTCACTGAGAATTAGTCCGTGGGTTTTGAGGATACATATGGATGCACAAACGCACGCACGCTTGCATGTTCTGCTTGGTTTTATTTAACTCTCCTGCTGCTCTGGGCAGACAGCCGGCTAGGGAAGGTTTTGCAATTTTCTTTTTTCATCCTCCTAGCCTGGGAATAGCAGCTTTGGTTTTAATCAGCCTCCTTGCAGTCTTGAACTTTGTCCTCCTGGAATACAGTGCCATTCATTTAAGGATTTCCCTCTGTCTAATAAACATTAATGAATCACACTCTACAATTCCCATGTGATCTTATCTCAGTTTCACAGATGGGGAAAACAGAAACAAATTAAGGGGTCTGCACACACCACAAATCAAAGGCAAAGCTGGGGGAAGAAGCCAGTAAGCCCAGCACAATTCCCTGCTCCAGTAACTCTGTAAACCCACGTTCCTCCCTGTGCAGCTGCTGCTCTGTCAGTAAGCACAGGGCAGCCAGGGTTATTTCCAAGCTAGCCAGGAAGACTGAAATTGCTCTTTTCCTGAGGTTTAGCTTTACCCACAACTACAAATTCTGTGAGGCGATAGCTCTGCCAGCTTCCTCGGCTGAATTATTCCTGAGGATGTCTTTTTTTCCCTTCTGAGCAGAGGATATCTTTTCTTTTCAGATGAGCAGAGATGCAGCAGGATACGGGGAACGTTCCAGTCCCTCCTTGTACAGCACAGGGTTATCCGTCTCCCCAGGGGAGAGGCCTGACTTCCTTGGGAATTTTCTTATCCTTGCTCTGGACAAAGCGGTCCGTTCCATGCCAAACACAGCATCAGTGGGTGTCTGTGAAGAAAACCACATCTATTAATTACACCGAGCAAGCAAAGACAGATAATTGCCTTGCTCTTGGAATCCCTAAGTAGGGCCACTTTCTAGAAGAAAGATGCCTGAGCTGTAATTCCAGTTACAGACAAACAGAATAAACCAAAGGTCCCTGCAAGCTGCGCTCCTGTCAGACAACCAGCAGGTTTTTCTGACAGCCACGATTTTTGTGGCGCTGCCTGTGAGTCATTATTGAAAAAGCGTGATTTTTAAAACACAGGAGGAGTGCTCTGCAAGGTGTTAGACACAGCAAAAAAACAACACCCCTTTTACACCTCCGTCTGCTGCCTTACAGTGCCTTGCCACCAAACATTTACAAATTGACGAGTTTTAGTTCAATTTTTTCCTCCACTTGTTAAAAATCGTTTCTTTCTGAGGACAGAATCAGACACCTTAGCCTTTCCCCTGCATACTGAATAGATTTTCCTTGTGTTTAACTCCATGGAAAACAACAATATGTATGGTGCAGCCTTCTGCCAGGGCAGCCAGGTTCCTCACAGCCGCCTTCACAGGTTTCTGCTAGAAAAGGCTGCAGGAAATCCAGCGCTGGCAGCAAGCTGCGCTGCTGCTGGCTTCACTTGTTCTGTTCAGCAGGTGGCAAGGGACAGCGTATGGCCAGATCCAGGCTAGGAATTGCTCTGCTGGAATAAAATACCAGTATTTCTGTGCTGGGGAAGGATTTGCAGTGTCAATCTACCCTGAGAGCACATCTCAGCTGCATGACACAGCCCCTGTCGAAGCTCCTCAGCCAGATCTTGCTTAGCCACTGGCAGCATAAAGGACGAGGTGCCTGCTACAGCAATTCCTCCTCCGCTTGCTGCTGGCCAGACAACCCCTCACAGCTTGCGCTGAAGCCTCTGCCCTTACCCCTTCCTGAGCCAGACGGTCTGAGGCTGTCATGGCTTCGTCCGCACGTGGCCATGGCCAGAGGCCTGACCTGCAGTGAATCACAGCCACAGGTTCAGGTCCCTGTGCCCCAGTTCTGCAAATGATCCTGCACAAAGCTCATTGTATTCAGCAGGAGAGACCCGGCTTGCTCACTGCAAGCTTCACATGTTACTCTTAGAATCCTGTTTTCTTTTGTCTTTACAGTTGGTCTATGACAGGTTGGCGATTACTTTGTTAATTTACCACCCTCACACATAGGTCTGCATCACCCTTGTTAAATTTAACTGCAGTGTCAGATCTGCAGCAGCTGGCAAGGCCATGTACATGAAGGATTGCTGCTTCTGCCAGGTGCGAGTATGAATGAAAAGGTCGCAGGCTGGGGGGAGGATCAGGCTTTGGCACAGCTGTTCACATTCTCACACAGAGCACGGTCTGTCCATCCGTCCGTCCGTCAGCCCGCACACACGAATCAGAGAGGTGAGGAGCTGAATATTGGAAACAATTCAGTGACGCTCCTACAAAGGCACCACCAAAGACGTGTGCTCTCTGTGCTTTATAAAAAGCTTTTATGGCAACACTCTGAGCAGCTCTTGGAGTGGTGAAATGATCTGTACAGAAATATAACTGCAGAGTGACAGGGGAACGGTCTACCCGGAGACGGGGGTAGGTACACTGGAGAATATCTAAATCCTCAAATGATGCCTGAGATTGTCATGTTAAATTGGAACATTTTCTTCCCACGCTCACCTAAGGAGATGAAGGCAGACAGCTACTTACGGGCAGTTCACAAATACTCCAACTACTGAGAGCAATCAGGGCAAAAAAAAATCCACCAGGGAGACACCAGACCCATCTCCCTGGATCTTCACCTGAAGTATTTCACTAATTCAAGGCCTTTGGTACCTACAGTAATGAAAGCTGATGGCTATTTTAAGACCTTCTCATGCTTGCACTTCTGTTACAACCCACGGGAGGCTTCTAATCTATTTCTGTATATTAGACATCATTTCTCTTCTGACTTCTATATCAAATGTGCAAAATAATCAATAATTCACTTAGGCTCTACATTCCCATTAGAGTGCACCGTGGCTGTGATTTAAATATATTTCTATGTCTGTAAAATAAGCAGATACCTTAAACTGTCCTGAAATTGTCCTCTTGTACGTGACAGCACCTTGTACCACCCCAAATAGTTTTATTTCCCCAGCTATTAAATCTAGGACAGAATACTACTCTTTTGTTCTATATTAAGGCCATAGAATAAAAGCAGCTGACTGCTTTCCCAGCCTCTGTCCTCACGGAGGGGAATGTGGGGTGAAGAATTAACCCCTGGCATGAGCTTTTCTCGTGATAAGTCATTAAGAAAAGCTAGATCTCCTCGATGCTCTCCCAGAATTAGATGCTGACGAAATGGGGACACCCGTTGTCTTCCTCCCCTTCCTGTAGCCCTCACGACGCACTGCAATTAAAGGCTCACCCGTGATTACAGGGTGATTTCCTTCCACAACCAAAAGGAGCTGAGATTCCTGTAGCTTAATTAAGAAGACAAAAGCAGGCATTGAATCCTCCCATCCCTCACCACTGATGCTGCCACACCTCCCAAGTCACTAAACCTCATTCCTTACAGCCCTCTGGGCTCAGCTCACTTTGTAGGGAGGAGCTGGGCTCCAGGAGGTTGAGTGACTTGTCCAAGGATACATCTGTCACAGGGGGTGTTCAAAGTGAGAGACACCCAAGTGCCATATCCCCAGGTTAAGAGACCCAACCTCCACAGAAGCTCGTCCTTACCCGAGACTCAGTCTTGAGCTCCAGGGACAAGGAGACAGGTCTCTCAAACAGACCACCAAAAACTAAGTCAGGTATTTTGTCTGTGAATCTACAGACCAGAGGTTGCATTTCCCAATATCCTCTTGTCCCTGCCTTTAACCCTTCGGGATCATCAACCAGGGGCACCTGCAGAATCCAGTGACAAGGGCAGAGCACGTGGCAGGCACATGCGCCCTGGTAATGACTTCATCTCTTCCACCAGCTCTGGCAAAACAAAACCAAAACCAAATGCCTAGTCCTGCATAATTGTGTCCCTGTTATTCATGGATTTTAAATTGTACTCCTTCATGAATTTTAATGTGCAGTCCATTTTCCTTCCACTAATCCTACATTAGGCTGGAAGCCTTTATAGACTGAACGTTTGCCCTCCTCAGCTCTTTATTCCCTGCAGCATCGTGGCCTTTGTGTCCCCAGGCATTGCCCTTGCCCCAGCTGGTCTGACAGCCAGGCTCAGCCAACATTAAAGGGCTTTCTTACTGGGTCTCTGGTTTTGCACTTCCCTGACAAAAGCAGCAAGCCAGTTGAACAGACACCCTGTGAACAGCAGCTTATTTATTTTGCCTGTGATTTGCCGATCTATTAGCGTGGATATTAGTTGCACAGCATTTGAAACAACACCTGCCCGTGAATCCTTAATGCTACACTTCTGTAAATCTCTTTTTCTAGCTAAAACCATCTCCATGAGTCATCAGGAACAAATGAAAACCCTCCAGGAAATTCTCTGTTCCAAGCAATTGCAGAATTTCCACATTGCTGCTGCTGGGTGACACACAAGGGCATTAAACACAGACAGTTGCACGGCACCGGAGACCACCAGATGCTCAACAGCCTTATTTTAAATGGCATTTAGATACGAACGCCGGACGGGACCATTAGATACTCCAATCTGACCTTCTGCACAATGCAACTTGAGCCTGTTATTTCACCACTAAATATAGTAATTTGTTCAGCTGAAGCGATGCTTCCAACCGGAAGGTACCGAGACTCGGTTTGAAGAGGTGCCGAAGCCGCAGTTGCCGTTGGTGAACTGTCCCAACAGAATGGGTCTGCCCAGTCTGCCCGAGGACAAATGGAGGCGAGGTGTTATTTTTGTGTAAATTACTAAGAATATCAAGCCCTGCTGTTCCATTTATGTCACAGAACCCTTATTAAATTAAATAAAGGAATATTGTGCAGCCCTCAGCTCTCAAGTTTTAAAAGTACTGGGACCTTGGTGTATAAATACATGTTAAGGACCTTCCTGGCCCTCCCTACAGATGTTCCCAATTGCCAATAATTTCACATCACTGGCAGAACCAGTGCTAATGTTTCTTTTCCAAGCCATACAGAATATACTTAGTGTTTTAAGGAATCCAGCCCTGGGGATACTTTGTGCTTACGTGTGCCGCTAGTACCATGGGCAGGCACCAGCAGAAATGAATCTGACTTAAAATCTGATTTGACTTAAACAACACTGACCTTATGAGAAGTGTGGAGTCTGAACCAGGCCTGCAAATCCCATCTGTTTCTTATTTCTATAATGGGCAAGCTAAAACCTTAAATCCAAACAGCTCTGAGCTTTGAATCCAAACTTTGCAGCTTGAGTCCATTACTAGGTAAGGATGACAGCTTGCCCAGCACAGACTCGCTCCTTACATTGAATGCTGGGATTTGAAGCACAGCATTAAATGGAGAACTCTGGTTGACTAACAGCTAACCTGGCAAGGCTCCTGGAGACAGAGGTTCATGGGCTGGTGAATAAGTTGACCCACCTCTTTGCTCCCCATAAAATTGTTAATGCAACATTTGTGGACTTCAGTGGTATTTTGAGGGTTAACTGGTGTCTGAGAGCCACTTGATTGCTCCTCCACTCTTAGGAGCTAATAAAACCTGCACTAACTCTGGGAGGTATTATATTAAGGTATTATATTAAGCTGGTGGGTTTTTGTTTTGTTTTGTTTGTTGGGTTTTTTTACTGCAATTTGATGTAAAAATCCCAAACACCTAAAAAATCTAATCTGTGAGGCAAGCAGCTTTATAAGCCTTTTATGAAAAATAAAAGAGAGGATATTCAGAAGAAGCCTGGTCTCTGGCCTTTAATTCAAAAGACCAAAGCCAGTGAAGGCTGGTCCGAGTGTGAATGGAACTTGGCAATACCATCCCCATTAGTGCAGAATAAACCCTTTAAATATATAATGACTCAAGTACAATGTAGGTTAGAAAAGTAAGTGTGGAACTGTAAGGGTCCTAATTATTTTCCATCTGTCTACCTTTACGTTAAACACCAAGTTCTGATGTTTCCCCAGATGCTGGGTGAATTATTGAATTTTGAAAGCGATGCTCTGTTTATAGAGCTGCAATTACTCAGTATTGGTCTTTGGAGAAGACTCTCTGGCTGGCCCTCCTCACTAATGGCTTCTTCTGATCTCATCTGACGTGGAGGATTTCCTGAGCATTATATGAACATTATTCACTCTGCCTTTTTAGCTTAGTAAAGATTTAATGACTTCAGCATAAGGACTGTATGTTTTGCTGCGTTTGAACTAGATTTACTCCCTGACAGCTGATGCCGTTCCCTATGTATGTACATAGGGAGTTCTTGAACTCGTTACAGATTTTTTGGGGTAAGAATCTGGGTATTTAGCACAACTGATTGTATGAACCTCAGAGTACCTCTGACACCTGAAAATACATCCTTGTCTCACTGTCAGGGTTGGATCCCTACCTGGAGTCCCCATTAAACAGCCCAGGTAGAACCCAAAGCTCCCAAGACCTTGGTGTTCCAGTGCTGGATCCATCCCAGCCTGGACAGGGTAGACACCTACTTCCAACACAGCTTTTTTTTTTTTTTTTTTTTTTTTCCACTATGTATGAAACCCCCTTCTGCAAACATCCAGTTTTTAATTGCTGTTCTGCAAGGTGGGTGTCTCTCAGAGCTTATGTAAAGTCCAGGTTTCCTGGCTTAAAGAAATACCTCTGGAGTAATATCCCAAGATCAGGCAAAAGGCAGCAAAAAGCCAAGGAGATATTCAGGCCTGCTACTGATATATCCCTTAATTTGGAAAAGCTTGGAAATATTATTCCCTACACCCTGAAGCAGAATGTCATGACCTTAAAACCACAGCCTGTATCTGGGATTAGGTCCTTGCATGGCACATGGGTTCAAGTTCAAACAGTCACTGGTGTTGCGGTGTCACATCCTGTTCCTCCCTGGCACCACTGGGACCATCTGCCTTTGGCTTCTATCCAGGTGGTTTGCCACCTGAATCCAGCTAGTTTGCCACCTGAATCCCTCACTCCCTCCAGGATTTAAATCTGCTCTGTCAAGGAGCAAACCCTGGATGAATCACTTTGCTGATGAGGATTTGAAATCTTTCTCCCCTCCCTTCTCCTGCACTTTGAGATGTTTAATTGAGATGCTGCAGTACACTTCAGGAAGATGGTTCATAATAGCTTTAAAAAAAGGGAGTTATTGATTGTTGGTTCCACACCTCACAGTGTGGGGCTCTGCACTGGCTCGGTTTCCCGCATGCCGTGGATTTTAAGCCACCAGCGAGTGCAGGAGAAGATGCAGTCAGATTCTGGGTCATCTTATGTTCAAAAAAATGAAAAAGAACCGAAAACATTGACATGTTTACCCCCTTTCTTCAGTGACCGCCCACACGTTTGTGATTCAAGGGATTTTTCACCAAGCTTTTTGCCGCAGAGTGTTTCTTTGATCGTGTCTTGTGCTGATTACTGTCATTTGTTTTCAGGTCTCTCTTTCCAGCGTGTGCTTTGGATGCAACCTGAGGTGAAAAGGCAGCTTCCTCCATCCTGTGTTTGATCAGCAAAAGGGCTGCGTGTTTACCTTCCCTTCCTACCCTTCCTTACCTCTGAAAAAGCAATCAGAAAATCAGGGTTTATACACAACGTATTTAAAGGTCTCGGAGGAGCGAGCACCCAGATGCCAGCAGGGAACCCCCCCATCTGCTGCCAGCCGCAGAGCACCTCGGAGGGGACCGCCGCCCATCACAGCTCCTGGAGGAGCTCCTCGCTCTGGGGGTAAACCCCATCCCTAGGAACCCGACAGCAACCCTCCTGCAATCCCAAACCGAGGGACTGCCCATCGCTCGCCCTGCAGCTCCTCAGGGCACGGGGTCCCCTCCCTGTGCATGGGGAGGGACCGGTGTGTACCCAACGTGCACAGGCTCTGCTGGGCTAGAGCAGGACAGTCGCAGATCTTCAAACAATCTGTTCCCTCGGGAATCAAACAGCAGAGACTCACTGGCTCCTCCCCTATCTCGCCATCAGAGCTGGGCAGCATCGGGTGACTCGCTGCCCTCCAGCGATGCCTTTCCTTCTCCAGACACTTCAGGTCAGAATTTCATCTGGTCCAGGACATTTTGTACCCAGCAGTGAAGAGCAGTGGGAAGTGCTGAGTGATGCTCTCCTCATTGTATTAACTGGCCATAAACTGCTGCCTTTCAAACTGCCGCTGTGTGACAGACAGAAAATAGGAACAGAGGCCATTGAGGGACCTTCAGGAGCCACTTGATCTCACGCTCGCTTTCTGAAATGAAACCATTTCAGCAGCAGATTCATCCTACTGAGAGTCTGAAATGCCCTTGGTGTGCGTGGTTTGCAAGGAGGTGTCTGGAGAGTTGAAAGGGTCCACAGTGATGGAATCACCACACGGGTGCTGCTGAAGCAGACGCGCAGCTCCGGTCGGGGAGCGAGGGATGAGGATATATTGAGCGGGTCTGATTTACCTGTCGCACGACACAAGATTGAGGTGCTGGAGAGCCCCAAGACATGGGGAAGATGACAAAGGCTCCCCTTTTCCCAAATAAGCCAAATTTTGGGATTCCCACTTTCACCACACCCCCAACCTTCCACCAGCCAGAGACACGGCTGAGCGTTCACTCAGTGGCTTGGCACAACACTGGGGCCTTTCAGCCACCCGAAACATTTACAGCTAAAGAAAATGTAAATCACTTCCAGCACACACCTTAACCAGTGTGACCAGCAGCATTCAGCCTGCATCGTCCTCTGGGCAGGACGAGACTGCGGATGTAATTGCAGTTACTGTTTGCTGGAGTGATGCATTTTCATGGTAAATTTAATTTTACTCTCCAGTATTTAGTTTTTTTCTTTCCGTTAACTTACAGAGAAAAACAACCCTGCAGGGCGCGAGGGAGGGTGGGCGGCAAGGCCAAGCAGCTTCTTCCCTGCTGCAGTGCCCTGAGAAGAAGAGGTTAATTAGCAAGCAGCAATCCACGCCTGGCAGGGATCAGCACCCACAGCCCTGAGCACCCTTTTGTGCCCTTTATGGGGAGAGGGGTGATCTCGGGGTGCGCACAGCTCTGTAAGCACATTTAGGTCCATCATTCAAAACAACCTAAACCACAGAATGACAGTTTTCCCCTCATTCAATACTCAACCATTGGGCCTAAACTAAGCTAAAGCTAAATGTCGAGCGTAGCTAAACTCTTTACAACTAACGCACTAAAGCATCTGTGCAACCAAAATTTCCTCCATCTGTAATAATTTTTACATGCAAAGCTCATCAGGCCCATCTGACACCCACATTAATAATTCTCACGCTGACAGGCTGAATTACTCATTTTCCCTAATTCATTTTTTCTGTCTAGAAACCTGCTCTCCTTCATCTAACTCAAATTGATTTCACCCAATCTATTTGATGGATCTGCCATTTAGTATTCAAATAACACTTCAAGAATAAAACCAGTTGGTGACGCAGACACCAGTCCCTAACATGAACCTTAGACGTCTGTGTTAACCTCACATCCCTCTGCAAGCCAAGGAGAAGGCTCTCAGAGCAATAATAAATACATAAATAAAATATGTAAATAAAACATATAGATGTTTTATAAACCAGGCAAGAATCAGAGAGATTGTCAGGGGAAAGGAGCAATGTGTTCTGGTCGTACCTGTGTTGTGGGACAGGTGTGACCCCAGGAGGGACGGTTCCCACCGTGGGCAGCAGCATGGGGTGACTCGCCTGGGGAAGCATCTGCAGCTAAAGCCTAACTCTTGTATTCAGTGAAGTGTTGTCAAGTGAAAGGCTTTAAACTGCAAATGGAAAGATCTGAAACCCTGCTCACTGGGCTGGGTTTGCAGAGCCCAGGATTCACCCTGCATCTGGCCACAGCATGGGAACCCTTGGGGTGCAGCAGCAATGCATCTGCGGCTGCTCCTCCACAAGAGGCAGCTCCCAGCCTCATCCCAATTAATCATCTCCTGATGACTTTCTGAACCGGGAGGATTTCCTTAATTATACCCTGCGTTAGACTTTAATCAAGAAATCAATCTTCCACGCCGCCCGAAACCCGAGGGTACGGCGCGTTGGGCAGAGAGGAGCCTGGGGTGCCCCTCGCTCTGCGCCGAGGGGGTCCCTGCAATGCCACCGGCCGCCTCCCCGTGCCATGGGGCTGAGCAAAGGCCAAGGACTCCCTGGTCACAGCCCCAAGGGGATGCCGGTGATGCCATCAGCACCCTTGTGTAACTCTCACAGCGGAGGACTCCGGTGTCACCCCCACGGCCCGACCCGCTGACAGGCCCCGGCTGAAGCGATCGCTACCCAGCGATGCAATAAAAATCAGCGGGCAGGGCCGCGGGGCAGGTCAGGCGCAGCCCGTGTCACGCAGGGAGGGGGAACGACGCCTGTTTACTGGGGCGCAAACGCAGCAGAGCTCTGCGAGGGGTTCGTTCTGCTCAATAGCCACTTGTCCCGCCGCAGGGACACCAGAGCAGCCGCCGCAGCCATTGGGAAGACTCCCCGTTTGCAAATAGCATGGTAACAAATGCACAGGGACGGCCTTCAGAGTGTTAACAGTTCGCTGCTACCCCCCAAGCTCTGCTTGCTGTGACGTGTCCAGCTGCTGGCGGATGCTCTGGCTCTGCCGCGGCCGTGCCCGGTGGCTTTTGGCAAAGCCATCAGCTCCTCCTCACCCCTCGTACGGTGAAGCTGATGCTTCTCTGCTCGCCCACTCCCGTGCCCTTGGACGTGCATCAGGAGCAGACCTGAGCACCCGCCTATCCCCACAGGCTCCCAGTGATTCCTTTCTTTAACAGGAATCAGCAGCGATGGGTTGCAAGCAGAACCTGGGAGCGGCGGGTGCCGGTGCAGGGCTCGTTAGTGAACCTAGCTGGGAATTTAATTAAGATCCCTGCACAGCCCTGCGCCCATGCCCTGGCTCAGCCGAGTGCAGACATCTGTGTGTGTTTTCTGCAGCCTGACGGGGGACGCCGGGCAACGCGCAGCCCTCGCATCCTTTGTGCCCAGCGTGATGTGGCAGGGAGAGGATTTGCATTTGTCAGCCTCGTGTGGCTTCACCTGCTCCCACCTCACGCCAGGACCAACACGGCCCCGTGTGCACCTCCTGCCTCTGCAAACCTCGCGAAAACAAATATCAGCCCTGGGGCTGCTGTGATCTGCTCCAGTGGCCATCGCCGGGCAAGGCTGCCACGATCCAAGGGAAGTGAGAGGTCTCAATATTAACCTCGCGTTTTGGTTCCAGTTGGTGGGATGCTGAGAGGCAAATCGCAGCAAAGGATTTATCCTAAAGGATGCCAAGTGCCCTGGTCAGACAAGAAACCCCCTGTTGGGATCAGCAGACAGGCTGATGGTTGTCACTGGCCTTGAGCCACAGCCCAGCAGCAACAGCAGCTTTAAGGAGCTGCAGCCTCCTCTGTGGTGCCTCCAGTTTTGGGTTATTTTGGTGAAAGAAACATTGTTTCTCCCTTCCCCACTGATGTTGTTAAAACAATTTTCCTTGCCTGAGGGCAGAGCACCCACCTCCTGCAACATCTGTAGCACAGAGTACCCTGATTTTGCCTGGGTTCACCTGCAGCCCTGCAGCTGCCCCACACTGGGATCCCACTGGGCCACTGGGGACTGGAGGTCTCACCCTGACCAGTAAAGTACAAAGCATTCCGGGTGGCGTTCTGCAGCACATTGCTCAGCCACTTTACAGCAGATTAATGGCTGGGTTTTCATTCTCTCCTTTCTGAGGAGCAATGGCTGGGGCAGGCAGCCCCCATCAGTTTTATTTTCCCTGATACCAGTAGGAATTTTTTCATGAGCAGCTGTGAAGACCAAACAACTTTAAAAATAATACAAGTTCCTGTCATTTTCACCTCCAGATTTGCTCAGCCGGGCAGCAGCAGCTACTGGTCTGGCTCTCCCTGCACCCCATGAAACTCTCCCACATCGCAGCAAGTGATGACAGGAGGGGAAATCAGAAAGGTGATTTGTTTGAGTTTTTTTTCTGCTTATAGAAAGTTGGTTTTTTTTAACCGGCTAACAAAATGCAAATACAGGAAGCAAAGGTATGACACAGCAAAATGATTTAAGAGAGTATTATGGTAACAGAAGGGAGGGAGATGGGGCTGAGCTCTGAGCTTGCCTGTGCCAGCACAAGTGCAAACCAGCTCAGCTGAAACCCGTCAGGCTGGTTGGGTTTTAAACTGAGTGATGACCAAAACATTTTGGTGCATTTTTTTCCTCTACAGAGCCCTTCTGTGCCTTTGCCAGCCTGGAGCTGCTCAGGCACCAAACCACATCCTTCCTCCTATCTTTTGGCTGCTCAGATGATGAGGATGCTGGATGAGGAAGAGATTTTGAGTACCTGCTGCCTTTGCAAGGAGCTAAAAATAAAAAAGCATCTGCTAAAAATAATGAATAATCAGGGGAAAAATGCTAAACCCCAGAGATCTCCCTGGACTCTGAGGATTAATTTTAATTTCCCTTTAATCCAGACAAAAATAGTGACATCACTGCTGGCGGGTACGGCTGCCCTGGGGACCAAAGGAGGAGTTGTGTTTCCCTGCCCATCCCACCCTGCAGCAGCCTGAGACACTGCTTGCTCCCAGCACAGCCAAACCCCAGCACCAAGCTTTTGGGTGCATTCCAGAGGAAAATGGGCACTCCACAAGCAAGAGGCCAGAGGGCTTCACTGGCTTCTGCGAGGGACATGGCTTAAATCCTGCAGCCACAGCTCCCAGCTATGCCTTCCCTAGCTCAGTGCTTGCCATGGTGCGGATTAGAGAGTCGGGCTTTGTGCTGTTCTGGGTGCTTGGGTACGGCCAATTTTGGGGTGTTCTGATCTTCTATCAAACAATGACCTCGGGCAAGGGGATGAAAAGGAGCCAGATGTTGCAGATTACAGGCTGGATTTTTGAAAAATAGGACTTACTCTTTACTTTTAGAGGGAGGAGAAGTGCTGATCAGAAAGAAATACTTTGCAATCTCCCAAAGAGATGAAAAAATTGAGAACGCATTTAAAGCCAAAGGATGCTATGCCCCCAAAATCCACTGCCCACCCTGTCTGAGCCTGCATTGCACAAGGCAGCCAGCCCAGCATGCAGCCCCTCTCTCCAAATCCACAGAAAATGTTTCCCTGGCTTTATCCACGTGATAAACCACCGAGAGCAGCGAGATAGATAGAGAAGAGCACAGGCCAGGCTCTCCCTGCAGTTCTTTGCTACCCATGCATATGGCCAATGGGGGTGGTGGTTGAGCATCATTAAATAGAAACATTGCTCCCAGTCTACCTACTGCATGCAGATATATGCAAATATATGCATGCAATAATTTACATACAGAGCTCGCCTGGGACTTTGCTTTGATGCCAGGAGGAAAACTCCCTTAGCTCCTGGGACAAGCCCGGGGCTCAGTGCCCCCCATGCAGCAGCTAAATTAGGGGCAGGGGGTTTGGGGACAGATGGGCTCAGAGGAGGGAGGCAGAGGGCTGCACTTTGGGGGTCTTTGTGTGGCAAGGTCTCAGCCTCAGTAATATTTTAAATGCTGAGAGCCCATGAATAGATACAAGGGCTTATAGTCCACAGTGTGATTTATATGCAACAGCACATAAACACCTGAAACGGGGTCTTTAAACACTGCTCAGCCTTTGCTATAATGCTGCTACTGTGGAGCAGCGGCAGCTCCTCGTGGAGCCAACGCGTGTCCCCTGAGCCCAAGACTGCTTCGAGGGGAAAAAATACTACGAAAAAAAATCAAATCTAAGCTATTCCTTACAAGCCGCTCCAGATGTGTTTTCAATTCGAGAGTGACCAGAGAGGTAAGTAAATATTTTTCTGGAAAGGAAATGACATTGTGTTTACACCTAACACTGTTTGCTGAAGCACTGCCTGCAGTTGAGCTCCAGCCTGCTTAATATTTACCCAGCTGGAAGAGATGCTCAGAGGTGTTTGGCTGGGCTGGGCAAGATATAGGTGAAGAATTCAGCATTTATACCTATATAGGAAACCTTGTGGTTTCATGAGCTGGATGCACAAACCCCAACCTCTCTTTTCCAGGCTGTGTTTTTGTGAAGCTGTGAGCCTCGGACAAGGGGCCGTTGTTGGACTGGGGCTGTGCAGCCACTTGGCAAGGGCAAGGTAGATAAAACCCAAATATTTAAGTGAGGAGGGCCCAACCTACAGCCTGCTCTGCAAGGCTCTTCCCATCACTGGGAGCATTGATCTGCACGTTGGGAGGATCTCCCATGGCTTGCTTCATGACTCGCTGCTCCAAATGCATGAAGGTGACTGAGCCAAAATTTGTTGTTCCTTCAAATGTCTTTTTGCCAGCCTTCTGTGCTGGGCACAGCGATGCTGGAGGGACTCAGGTGCCATATGCCTTGTCCCTGTGCCTGGTGCCTCCCTTGCTTCAAAGCAAAGAGGAGAGACCAGTGGGAATGAGCTACAGAGCTCCTTCCCTGGGGAAAACTCTAGCTGTGCAGCCAGCTTCATGGCCAGTGCATCCTCAGGATCCCACCTAAACCCTGTGCCCTTTTCTCCCTGGCAAGGGCACTGCCCATGCGAGGCATCTGTGTCCCAAAGCAGAGCTAACCTAGGCTGGGGCTCATATCCCCCCCCAGAAACAAACTTGGAAGATTTTGGAAATAGTGGCTGAAATCTAAATATTTTCCTTGGACCCAGACAGGCCAAAGGCACTCGCTGCCACGCTGTGGGTTTAGGTAACCTGTAGCCAAAGTGCTAACGAAGGTGCCCCTGTGATGCCTTAGCTCATCAGCCTGGAAACAAGCACAAAGCACTTCCCTCCCCAGCTCCCCGGTGCTGAAAGCTGCCAAAGGTCAGGTTTAAGCTCCATGGACTTTGGTGAGAGTTTGCACAATGAAATCTCCTCCAACACCTTGGGAAACGAAGGTCTGAGCTTTGCCTTCTGTTAATCATTGATGAGCAGGGGGGTTGCCAGGCAGAGCAGTAGGAGCAGCTGCGGGACACGGCCAGGCTCCCTGTGCCTCCAGGACCTGCTCCCAATCTCTCCACCAAGCCCTTAAGCAGCTTTCACCTGGGATTAGCTCAAACATTCCCAGCCTCTGGTTCAAAATAGCTTTTCTTGCTTACAGGCAATTAATCCAGAAAGATCCCCCTCTCCCTCAGCCAGCATCTCCAGTAAGGGTTGGGTTTTTTCCCTAAGACTTGAAACTTGCCCAGTTCCCAGATTTTTTGATTGAAAAACCAGGAGTGGGGATGCACACACAGTTGTTCAGAGCTATGCTGTGACAGGACCAGCAACTGCAACTCCTGTAAAACCAACTGAGCAAAGCCTGGCCAGTTACAAAGAGCACAACCAGCCCAGTTGAGGCTGAACAGGCTGCATCTGGGGAAGATTCAGCACAAGGGATTTCACTCAGGAGCTCACTGGGGGGGAGGGGAGGGTGAGGTTGGTGGTGGTGCCCCAAGTAGACACTTCCTATATGAGCTGGGTCAGTCCTGACCGCAATTTGCTCCTCCTCTCCTGCTGACAGCAAACAGAGCCAAAGAAAGTCCCATGTATACCTGAGGCCATAGGGACCAGAGGGAACTGAGGAGGTGAAACAACAGCCCCTTCTGAAGGATGGGGCCCCAGAACAAAGAGCTGATGAAAACCCATGGATCAAATCAACAGCCCCCAATTTCCATATGCACTCATCAGGCTGAGCAGAGTTGGGAGGGATGTGCAACCAGCCACATCCAGAAATGATGTGGCTACGATTAAATAAAGGCCATTATTAGTGCCTTGCTAATGGCTCGGGGCGCCAGCAGCAGAGCCGTTTGGCTGCCAGCATCTCCCAGCTCACAGGAGCTCAGCCCCACCAGGCATCAGTGTTTAAAAGATTAAAATCACCTTCGAAAGCCTGCAAACATCATCCACATTAACAATCACCCAGCGTAGCCACGGTGACAACCTCCTCCTGCAGCCTTGATAACCAGCAGCACAGAGCCACAGCAGCTCAATAAACAGCTCAACTATTGCATTCAGAAAGAAATCCAACCTCAAATCAAAGACAACAGAGACTCATCCCTTCACAGCCAGTTCATTTCCTCCCCTACAAAACCTGCTCCCACCTGGCTTCTCCCTACTGACCTGCCACGATACCCCTCCTGGGGAGATGAGCTTGAGCAGCAAAGCCAGGCCAGGATTTCAGCAGCACCAACACTCTCAATAGAGCTCCCTCCCAGCAAAATATATCACGGTTTCTCTGGAAAACAGTAGAACCTGGGAGTGAGGGGAGACCCGTGTGATGGGCACAGCCAACACCTCATCAGAGGCTCAGCCATCAGCTGCTGGTGCTTCATTGCTCTGTGCTGTGGCTTTATCTCGTCAGGGGCAATCTGGGCGTTGATGAGCTGCAATGTGGGAGAAAAAGGCTCCTTGGCCAGCAGTTAGAAATTTGTATCGACTTACTGAGGTGCTCAGTTTTGTGCCCTGTGAGTCTGGGTTTGGTTTGCACCCCTGCTTTGCACCGTGAAGGCTCCAGCGCTTCCCCCAGGGCACCCCGCTCTGTGGCGGCATCTGCGCTGTGGCCGCTTCGCCTCCAGGCAGCAAAGGCTAAAAAAAAAAATCACTGGATTGATCACAAGGATGGAGCAAAAGCCCCATTTCGACCGGGTGTGACATCTGCGAGCGAAGTGACTTGGTGAAGACGAGAAACCTGCGTCAGAGGCTGAATCCTCCAACGTCTCAGCTCCTCCAACAGTGAGGCTTGGCTAGGAGAGGCCCTTGATTTCTGTTCTGAAGCCTTCATAAAAATAGCACAATTATGGGAAAGTCCTTGTCCAAGTGGAAAAGAAAACACCAGTCTGGGTTTCAGAAGGAAGCAGAGCTATATAAAAGCGAGCTCCTATAGCCTTCTGTTATTCTTGTAAAGCATCCAAAAACTCACACAGAAACCCTTCACCGAGGGGCACGTTTCCACGGGGTGTGGTTAGGCCACTGGTAAAGTATTTTATTTTTTTCCCCTCAGCTTTTTATTTCACCTAATCAGAAATTTCCATACATGGGGAACAAAAAGCCTGCAGAAACATCCTCTGCAATGCTGTGGGGGACGGCCCCCGCCGGGAGCTGGCTGCTCAATCCTGAGCCATAAATAACAGGGCAGACTGGAAACATCTCCATGCGTTTTCTCCCAGAAGGTGAGTGGGTGATGTCTGTCTCCCTGTCCCTGCTGACCTCGTGACGAGGTTTCCCCATGAAATGCCCTCATGGGGATGATCCCCTCATACAAACTTGGGGTGACCAACTAATAGATGTCTCTCCTAGAAAGGTTTAATGTATAATTGATGTAGGTGGCCTGGACAAGGTTTGTCCCCATAACACATCCAGAACCCCCCCTAAAACAATGCTGAGAGGCTGAGGAACCTTTTCCAGCTGGGGGGCTCACTGGGGACTTGGTGGCTTTTGGGGCCATGTGAAGAGAGGTGGCAGCAGGGCTCTGATTTCAGCTGTTTGCCCACCCAGGGACCCCTCTCTGTGGCCAGGGCAGGCACCCATGGGGTGAATCCCTTGCAGGTGACATCTACTTCATGCCCAGCCTGCATCTGTGGGACGTTTCTTGGCAGCAACATGGGGAATGGCCTTGACATTATTTATACCCTGGGCTGGAGCTGGGTAAAAATAAGCCTAGCATGTTTGGCAGCCTGGAAGCGCTACTGTAAATTCTCCCTGTCAGCACAAAACCCCCCCCAGCTCGGATTGGAGCTGCTGTCCCCGTGGGAGATGCAACGTGGGGGAAGCCCAGGGGCATCTGTGAGGCTGAACCCCCAGTAGTTCATCTGAGAGGACAAAAGGGATCAGGTGAACCAACGGAGAAGTGACTGGCAGCATCCCTCCTCAGCTCCTGTGTCCCGTGGGGAGGGCTGAAGAGCAAGGCAGGAGTGTCAAATTGCTCTTGAACCAGGATTAAAGGCCACCAGCACTGCTGTATTTATAGCTTTGTGATCATCTTTTGAAAAAAAACCCAACTCATTATGACTGGTAGGATCTGAGAGGAGCTCTGGGACCTGCCCCGTGCTTGGCCCCGTTGCTCTTTATAGCCCGTCCTCCGACTGCGGGTAAAGGTCACGGTGGCTCTGGCAGCATCGTCCCCTTGCTGGGCAGCACCTCGATGGGGACCAAGTGACGTGCGGAAGAGGGTGTTTCATGCACCAGCATCCCCCCCTCCATTCCTCCCTCCATCCCCCTCCCGGCCGTGCTCTCCTCCGCGGAGCTGTGGGCCAAGTTTGCAGCAGCGAAGCTGCAGCCGCTCGCCAGAGCCCACGTCTGCTGCTGTCTGAGTCAGCTCCTCTGCACTCGGCTATTAATAGCTGCCCTGGCTGCCTCGCGCTCTAATTGCAGTTTAATAACACATCTAACGCAAGCCGCGAGTGCTGCCCCGTGTCACAAACAGCGGCTGTTCCCTGCGACTCCCCTTCTCACCCTGCCTGGGAACCACCCTGAGGGGCTGGGGAGACCCCAGCCCTTCGACAGTGGCCAGGGACCACCACCGCCTCCTGGCCGAGGGGTTTGCTCCGTGCCTTTGGTGTAAGCACAGCCCGAGGCTGTGTCACGGTTCTGAAGCTTTTCCACTTTCATCCTAACGGAGCCAAGGGGCTGATGCAGGGTCCGATGCTCTTCCCAGGGCTGCTGCTGAGAGGCCCTCGAGTCATCGCTCTGTTCTTACTCGGATGCTCAGGATGGGAAACACTGAGCACGACACTTTTTCCCAGGGGAATTTCCCTGCAGGGCTTATGTCCGAGCTGGCGAGGTGCCACGGCAGACACACACAACTCGGCCAGTCGGGGAGAATGTGCCTGAGCCACGCTTGGAGTTCCTCTCCCACTGGAGAGGAGCAGCCAGCAGCCACCACATCCACCAGCCCTCCTCCCTGTCCCCCCCAGGGATTTCTGCAGCCTGTGCTGCCCAGGATCGCACCCTCCTGCCCCAGCAGCAGGCTTCAGGAGAAAGGCAGGGAAGTAAGGCAGAAATATTTTTATTTTCCTCTAAATCACACAGCAGAATTGTCAGTTGAAGAGGGTCAGAGCCCCGGGCCCTACACACCTGGCTGTTTTGGGCTATGGCAGCAGTGGACACGGGTGGCCCAGGGACAGGATGCCTGTGCTGGGCTGCCCATGTCCTTGCCCCATCAGGAACAACTGACTGTGGTAGAAACCAAATCCCAGGCGTGGCCACGGGCAGCGGGCGCTTGGTTAACACCCTTTCAATGGAGCAATTAGTGTCTTGATGACACGAGATGGAAATGAGCATTAAAACCTTTGGGATTTTTGAGTGACCCAGCAGCAGCCCTTCAGATACTGCAGCTTCGGGGGGTTGTAGGAACAAGCCCAGCGCAGCAGCAAATGAGCCACCCCCCACTAGACCGTGCTCATCTCCAGGCACCATGGGGTGCCCAAAGGCCCAGCCTCGCATCGTTTGGAGATGTCATCATCCCCGAGCCCTTCCTGCCGTGCGGGGCGGAGGCAGCGCGTGTCTCGTCCTCCCTTCCCTGAAGGATGCCACGGCAGCCTCCAGAGCACACACCCGGCACGTCACACGCGGGCGTGGTGCCAGCGATGGCAAATGAAGGTTTTGGTGAAACCAAGAACTCCAATTACCTTGAGCCCGTTGGGCAAGCGATTAATTGTATCGACTGTCCCGTCGGCCGAACCTGTTCGCCCACACTATGGGCACGCGGGGGATGTCAGTTCGCAGTCGCGTCTTCCTCGGCTTCTCACCCGCCTCCCTGGACACCCCCTCCAGCTCCATCTCATCTCTGGCCTCTCAGATGCAGCTTTTCTTGACGTGGCCTGAGCTACACTTTTGAGCTAAGGGAGTTTCACAGCTGACCTGACCAGGTCCTCTCCAAAGAGGGTTAAGTTGCTTTACCAGACACGTGGGGAATTAAGGGCACCGAGCCGGTGCGTGGTGGCACGGTCAACTGCTGGGCACTGGCACAGGGCACAGGGACAAGTCCCTGCCATCTTCATCAGCTCATCCCAAACCACCTCAAATAAAGCACTGCTTTCAGTCCGACCGCAGTCTCAAACGGGTTTTTTGAGCTGAAGGCAGCTGGAATGTTTTCACGTTGTACCTCACTCGCCTGGGAGCGGAGGAGCAATTCTGGCGTTTCAGTGAACGCCGCCGGATGGGACGAGCGCTGGCAGACGGCGGCTGCTGCCAGCAAAAATTATTCGTAAAAATGTCACAGTGTGGATCCAAGATGGACAAACTCCATTATTCCAAGGAACTGCTCTGTATTTCCATCCTGAAGGATCACCTCACTGGTCTGGTTTAGGGAAAGGCCCTCGGTTATGGTACGATGGTGCCAGGAGGGTCAGCACTGTTCCCTGGTGCCTTTGGGGTTTCCCCTTGTAACCAATTCTAGACTTCAGGGGCTGAGGATCATCTTTTTCCTCTGCCCGATGGGACCCTGGCCCATCGCTGCAGCCTCTTAAGTGCTGAAGTGATTCAAGGGCACACCAGCTGACTGCTCCAGACCAGCAGGTATCAGGAAAGTGGACAAGGGGACTATTTTCAGGCTAAATGTAACATTTCTTGAACAACCCAAATTTTGCTGCCTCCCGTTTGCACACAGCATGGGAGATGAGAACAGAAGCACGGCCCAGGAATTTTAGTACTTGAAAATTTTATTTTCTCAAATGAGCACCAACACATATTGTAAATATGACAAACAATACGCCTCCCTCTAATACTGAAGAACTATATACAATGTACAAATACAGGAAAAGGTGAAAACTCAATTATTTGAAAACAAACAATTGCATTTATTACTGAAGCAAATGACCTGAAAGAATATGCCAAAAAAAAAAAAAAAAAGGAAAAAATAAAATAAGATCAAAGAAATAAAAGTATACACAATTTGTAAACACAAGAGCATCAACAGACAGGCTGGTATTGGAAATATTCTCCTTTAGTTTTGTCAGTGGGGAAAGCATTCCCATTTCCTTATGAGAACAAAACAAAGGATGCGTACAGTCCGTAACTATGAGAACAGCTTACTTGTGGTTGTACCTTACCCAACGCCATTCTGTTTACATTTAAATAGGGGTTTTTTTCTTGGTTTTTTTTTTTCTTTTTCTTTTTTTCTCTGAATTCAAGATGGTTTTGTTTCCCCTCTTCTGCTTATTCTCTTTAGACAGGATTCTGCAAAAACTACGTCTAACGTAATCGTTTCTGCGCACTGAGTTTCTGAGGCCTCTCACCTGGTGAGAAGAGCTCCTTCCCACTGAGCTGAGCTCTGGTTCTCGCCAAGCTGCTCACCCAACCGGGCGCTGGGGCGTCCTCTCTTCATCCAAGAACTGGTTCACACGGAAACGCGATGCTCCTCCCGAAACAAGGAAGTGCAATGAAATGCATGATTAACACACTCTCACAGACCACTTAGAAAAATGCATACAGAGAAAATTCTCACTTGATCATCACAAGAGCAGATTTCCTTCGTAGGGTGGTTGCTTTTTTTATTTTTTTTTCCCCTGTGTATTTTTAAATTGTGTGCACCAAACCCAGAGAATTAAAGAGCGTGCGACAGTTACTCAGCACTGAAAACAGCTCCTCGCTCAGCAAAACACAGTCCAGTGGTTTGTGCTGTTGGTCCACTTTGGAATAAACAAGAGACCCAATGAATTAAAAATGAAGAAGGGGGACGAGGGGGGAGGTTAAAGACAGAAAGGAAAACAAACCCCCAAACTTTACTGCCAGAGAGAGGTAAACTTTTACTAATTTGTTACGTAGCAGCCTGGTTTAAAAAACAAACCAAAACAAAACAAAAAACCACAAACGACGAAAAACCCAAACAAACCCTCAAAGACAAACCCAGGATTCGTGTCCAAAGACTCACGTTTTAGTTTAAAAACAAGGACTAGTTAGAAATCTCCATCCCTGCTGCCCCCAAGCAACTGGCAACAGCGATCTGGAGCTTGCAGCTTGTGTTCAATCCTGTTTTCTACATCTCGGTATCTACTTCATTCCAGCCAATACTGGTGCAAGAGAAAATTTCAGGCCCGGATCCTACAAACCAGATCTCCTCGAGAAAGTTGTGCCCAAAGCCCCACTGGCTTTCGTGGGACCGGCCGCGGGAGCGTGAGGTGACACGGGGCTCCGGCTGCCCGACGGCGCCTCTGGCACTGTGTGAAGATGTTTCAGCTTCAGCTCCAGACACCAGAGCACTCCCTGAGTGTCTGCAGCTACCTCCTGTCCCACACACCAGTAGCTGCCCGGGCTGCGGGCTGCTGTCCGCAACCTGGCCCCTGCCTGCACTGGAGCCCAGCTGTGCCGGGTGGGAGTGGGAGCAACTCCCCTCTCCTGCCACATCCAGAGGACAAATGGATCGACTTCAGAGGACAACATATATTATCATTTTTGTTTCCCTTTAAACATATTTTCCAACAAATACAGAAGGAAACGGTATCATTTATAAACAACAAAAAAGTGCTCTCAGGGAGGGGCTCTGAGAAAACAGCACCAAATATATTATTTAAAAAAAAAAATTAAATATTATTTACAAAAGTATATTCCACAAGATAACGTTGTTTTGTTTGTTTCTGCTTTGTATATATTATCATCTGAATATTTAATACAGGGATCAGGATTTCACACCAGATAATCCACCAGAGCCAAACATTTTAAAACTTACTCAAGTCTGAGCTTTGGGGTAGGCGGGGGTGATGTAAACTCAGGGGTGCACGCAGCTTGCCAGGGACGAGGCTGCCACATTTAAAAAAACCAAAAAAACAAACAGCAAAACAATAAAAAAAGCACAGAACTCGCTGCTGTTTGTGTTTTCTTGAGGATGTCACCCACGGAAAGCAGCACCATGGGTGCTCAGCATTCAGGCGTTGCCTGCCCGAGGAGGTAGTTTCCATGGGCCACATCTCCAGCTCGGAAGCAACGGTCCCACCTCGCTCACCCCGGCCGGTAAGGAACGGGTTACAGTCAACTCACAGTCCCAGGGGGATGCCAACAGCAAGGTTCTTTGGTCATGATCTGAACGAGTCGCTCTAGGTGTCATCAGTTTAGCCTGAGCTGACTGCGGTAGCCACCGGGGTACAGATCTGATCGTCCCGCCTGGTCTCCGGCTCCCAACACTGTCACTCACGTGTGCTAACGCAGCAAGTCACGGATCAGTTAGCAGCAGACTCAGAAGTAACTTCATAGTTAATGGGCACGTAGCAGAGAACAAACGCCCGTGAGCCTCACAAGCCCGTTTTTCTCCCAGTGCAGTTTATTAAACCCACTCTACAGATCATTCTCTGGGGGCTGGGGACGTTCACAGACACATCTTTTTTTTTTTTCTTTGTATCAGGGCTTGAGGCCTGATTCTCAGCAAGCGTAAACCTGTGGATGCTGATGGGACAAAACCAATCAAAACCAGACTAAGACCTTGCTGTGTTCAAGCTTAGACTGGTTGCCATTAAAAGCGTAACCCCTGTGAAGAGTTAAAAACAGCCCGGTCTGATGGATCACCATCCTTTCTTGGCCCAAATACACGGCTAAAAACATTTACATCTAGTGGCTCTCTGTAGTGACTGTTCTGATTTCTCAGAGCAGCCCCTGGACAGATCTACCTTGATAGCATTTTTTTATGGGCAATCACTCTCAATACCAACATAAAACAATCATCCCCTCTGTGCTTCTGTTTCTCAACCTCCTATTAATGTCTTGGGGTTATCCTTTACTTCTCCCAGCTCCAGCCAGCCCCCTGTAAAGGTTACACAGCTGGGGAAACCAAAGAGCTCTTCAAAGAATGACAATTACTTCCCACTAGTCAAAACCCCTTAAATTGTCATGGATCACCAACCAAAGGACAGGAAAACGGGACCAGGTCAGTGCCAAAGTCAACAAGAGAGCAGGTACTGAGGAGTTTTTGACTTCTACTGAATTTTTATCACTGATGGGAAGATGGATGATGGAAGCAGAGACTCTCAGAAACAAAAGCCAAAGCAGCTGTCACACAGCCATGGCAGAAATGGTGAAGGCAGAAGCCACCTCCTAAGAGGCCAACCACAAACTGAGCCAGCTCCATCCACTGCAGGAGCCACGACAACCTCCATCTCTACTCCTCTCTCCAAGGCTCTAAAGAATAGTGGTTGAAGAGAAAAAACACCCTTTGTTTGCTTAGATGGGCCATCAGGTTTGGGTTTCAGTACCAGGACCCAAATGTGAGTTCCACCCTGATCCACGAGCAGTGTCTCTGCTCACATCCCCTTCATTTAACAGCAGATTACTGTCTCAGCACCAACCCCTTTGTCCTGACCCTCCACGAGTCTCCCAGGGGTGGGGGCAAACGACAACAGATTACAGCTCCAAAGCTTCTGTTTTGTAAGGAGTTACAAACCCCTGCACAATACTCTTTCCTTCTGGATTAAGAAAGATTTCCCCCAATGGATTAACCTACTTGAAAGAATTCCACAAACAAAAAGAAAATTCACTCAGAGAGATAAAACCGATGGGGTTAAATAGTCTCAAGTTATACACCAGATACTGGCTGGACTGTTGCAGAGCAAACTTCACATTGTCATTTATGTCTAACGCAGCTCTCCTCTCACACACGATGCCCCTTCCCCACCAACCACCTCGGGAAGGTCCACAGTAATTAAATAAAAAAATTCCAATGGGAAGGACTTGTCCCTTGCAGTTATGATGCCCACATCTACCCCTCCCCTTTAAACTCCAAGGCATAGACAATTTCAGGGGTAGGGGGAAGATGTTTCTTTTTTTTTTTTTTTTTTTTTCTTTCCCATTCCCCCTGCGCCTGCAACAGGCTTCTGGGAGAGGGAAAAGGGGGGAAGGTTTTGGGGAGGATACCTCATGGCTTGAAATATCCACCTGTGCAACACTGCTACAACTGCCAGGCTCCTCTGCTCCCTCCTCTCCCCACTCGCACCACTTCTCTGCCCAGCTCCAAGAGTGGAGCTGATGGCTGGGGCCTGGGATTTAAGAAAAAGATTCTTTAACAGCATTTTCCTACTTGCACTTGTGCAGGATTGGTAAAAGTCCCCTAAGGATTCTCAGGGGAGGCCAGGAAATCAAGGGGTACCTTGTGTTACTAAGCTTGTCTCCATCCTCCTCTACATAATTTCCTCTTTCTTGCCTAGCACGTGGCTTTTATATCCCCCTGTCATATCTTCTAAGCTGCAGCCCCAGCCCCCTTGACCCTTAAGTGGTTTTCTCCTCCTCTCTGAAGGGCTCAAGAGTCAGGATGTGGTTTCTCCAGCTGTGAGGAAGCTCCTCACAGCTGTGCTCTCATGCGACGCTTGTCCTACCTGCCCTGAAACAGCGAGAAAAAGGAGAGGCAGGGAATCTCTCCAGCCTTCAGGTCCTACCCCCACTCCCCCAGCCCCAACCAACAAGTTCATATATGGCAAACAAAACACAGAGTTGCGATCAGCTTGCGGGGGAACTGGTTACGACTTGTGCTCAGCCTGCTCAGACTGAAGCTCCACCGACGGAGCAGCGGTTTCACCATTCGGAGGGAACGCAGCCGTGAGGTATTTTTCTGTCCACTTAGACAAGTAGATAGTTTCAAGCCTTGGTTAACCAGGACTTAAAGGAGAAGTACAGTTTCAACTTCTGATGACTTCCCTTCGGGCCCACTCCCCACCCCCTATCACCTTCTCCTGCCCCAAACTCGGGTCTTCCTCCCCGCACCGAGACCTTCTGGTAAAATGCCACCACAGAGCCAACTTCAGTTTGTACTTAAACATTCGTCAACACGGAACGGCTGTCGGGCATTCGGTGCATTCTCAGCCAACGCCAGAACAGAGAGAGAAGCAGCCAGGGTCAACTCACAAACAGATACAAAGCAAAGAGACAGAGAGACAGAAATTTAGAGGCCAGTCACCAATAAAGATGGAGAAGGGTGTGAAGATGCTCCCAGATTGCAGAGCCTCTAAATGCATGGAACCAAGCGTTCAGTCACTCTCTCACTCTTGGATATAATGTTCGGTTGGATGGCATTCTCTTACACGCTGGTAGGGCTGGGCTCTTCCCATTCAATCCCAGCCATTATCCTTGATCATGTGAGCTAGTTCAATGATGTATTTGCCTTCTTTATACTTCTGGCTGCTTTCAAAAGCGTGTTCCTAAAAAAAACCAACCAAACAACAAAAAAAAACCAAACAAAAATCAAAACAAACAAACAAAATCAAAACAACAACCAAACAAACAAACAAAGAAAAGACAAGGGAGGGAGAATGAGATCAAGATGATGTTTGCAGGTAAAGTGACAGTTACAGATCAGCTCTAGGAAAGCTGGCACAAGTCTTAGCCTTGTCTATAGAGTAAACCAGTCAAATTGCAGATCCTTCTGTTGGCTTTCGGGAAAATTACCCTGGAAGAATCTTAAATCCTGCTTCTAGCAGTCTTTACAGGCTAGAAAAAAAGTAGTCAGTCCCATGCAAATGTGCAGCTTTCTGCAGGCCAACAGCAACTGCTACTTGGACTGTGGTTTAGGAATCACCGGTGCTAAAATCCACCTCTTGCCAGGGTGGCCTGAGAATTTATGAACAGTTGAGGTCCTCTGCTGAGTGTGCTGTAAAAGCACTGCCAGCTGCAACGAGATGGCCTGGGGTAAACTGCACGTGGAAATGAGCAAAGGGGCACCGAGGGCTGAGAAGGACCCGTTGGCCACAGACACGTGGCTGCAGATGCAGAACACGCCGTGTTTCACCACCGCGGGGTGGAAGGAGTATGGAAATCTATGGGATGCCAAACCAGGAGGGGCTCCCGTTGTTGAAGCTGCATCCTCAGCTCTGGGTGGGCTCCGCTCGGGCGTTCCGCGCGCACGTACGTACTGCGTCTGAAAAAACGTGTATCCTCTTGCTGGGGCTTACTGCTGCCTTTATGGAATTCTGTATTTTGTTGTACAATAAACTCAATTTATGTACTTAGTGTCTTTCTCCATTTGTGAGACCCATGCTGTGTTTCTGCATGAATTACTACTGCATCAATTTTTGATGCTTTACTTTTTATAGTCTTTCAACTGATTTATTAAAGAATATTTCTGCCCAGAGGCCTCGGATACACTGTATGTTTTGTTTAGGCACTGGCCAAAATGTTTTGACAAACAAGTACACCGTGTGCCTCCTGAAGCTGAAATCAGGATGTAGCATAAGCCTTTATTTGGAGGTAATTGAATTTATGAAGAGCAAGAGACAGCAAACAGATAAACTCATGTTCAATAGCATTTCCAGCGGGAAGGACACAAGATTAACAATATATGGATCATTCTATTACTCTGATATCATCGGGGGAAAAAAGACAGTATGAACCACAAGACTGATTGAAGTTATCCTCGTTTGTGTTAAGCATTGCTAAGGGACACCCACCAAAACCAGGCCCGCAGTGTGTATCAATAAAAAAATACATTAGCCACAAAGAGCTCCTGCTCTGGATGGATGTGACAAACACAAGACAGGAGGGAAATCAGAAAGACAGGAAGGAAAAAAGACATGGCTACAGACCAGAACCCGCCTTTTGGGTTCCCAAGTTAATGCTCTTTCCACGAGACCACGTTAAGCGCAACTTCAGGAGGGGCTGCAGCAAAGATGTCCACGGGAAAAACAAATGATCCTGATACTCACATATTTCCAACCCAGTGTGGTTTTGCAGTTTTCACAGTAAATATCTGCAACCGCGTGTAATCCCGTTAATAACACCCGCTCCTCTGCAGGGCCACAGCCCACATTAACTCTGGGGAAAAAGGAGAGATGCTCCCTGTTAGTTCATCTTTCCACAGCAGCTTTACTGCAACACTGGAAAACAGAAGCAGGGAGTTCAGGATGCCAAGGATCACTGCTCTGCCTGAAACAAACACTTCTTGCAGTTCCAGAACAGAATGAAAAGGTAAAATAAAATTTCAACTAAAAATTCCAGAAAGCTTTGAAGATGAATAACATTGGAGTAAATTGCACTAATCAGGCATTTGAGAAAGATTCTCATTTTCAAATTGATAAAATGGTACTTTCACTTTTTCAAACGGAAACGTGAAAAACGTGACTGAAATCAGCAGTTCTTCTGAAAGACATCCCAGCAGCAATCTCACCAAAAGTGAGCTATTGGGAAAATTATACCTAATTTTTTTGCTAGCTCTAAAATGTAAGTTTGTATTTAGATACCATTTATTCTCTACATTTACAAAATTTTTGACTCTTTGGTCCAGTTATGTTCTCCGAGAAGAGAATGACTCATCTGTTAGCTCTTATTTCTCAATCTGATGACGAAAAAACCTTTTCCTAGCTGATTATCTGAAACCTCAACATAAATTCAAATATGAATCAGTGCTATTTCCTGCCTCTTCCTCCACTCATCTCCAGCAAGCTCCCAAGGCTTAGGCAGAGGTTTTCTAAAGGAAGACTGTCCTTTTGTTTCCTTCCTCATGAGGGTTTCTTACATCTATCCTAAGAGATGCAGAGGGTGACACGTAAGAAGGTCTACTCACACTGAATTGAAGAGGTATGCTCGTCCTTGGCTTCCTTGGAAGGACTGAAAGGCAAAAAAACAAAGTTCAGTTGTTGACAGAAATAAGGCTAAACCAGGACCTGTCCTCAACGACTTCATTAATGGTCGTTATAGCAACTGTTAGCCAGGACCTGAGAAACACACGTCTCGTTACAGCCTTCGAGAGGGAAAGAGCACAAAGTAAAATGTCAGGAGATGAGCCCTGGTAACAGAGGTCTCGTCCTGTGGGTGGGGGCAGCTGCCTCCAGTCCTAACTCCCAAAGCATACCGGCAGCCCACTGGGAACATCACCTGATGGAACCAGCATTTCCAGTGCCGTACAAGAATTAAGCTGTTTCCTCTCTCACATCCCAGCAATGCCTGTTTTCACCCTTTGAGTTCTGTTTATGAATTTCACACTACAGCCTCAACCTCCCCAAACGCAGCCTTGCTGCCAAATACCAATCTGACTCTCTCTTCTAAAACCACAGTGCTCACAGAGACCTCCCATTGCAATGCCACAGTTTGGAAACAGGACTCTCACCCGTGCATTCCCTCCAGGAAGGCCACACAGATGGGTACTGAACAAACTGAGACTGGATCCTCTTGGCGTGAGGTGCTGTGCACACAACTACAACCTCTACTCTAGTGATTTTACAGAAGACCTTAACTTTGCTGAGGTGTCTACAAGCCTTCATATTCCCACTGATCCCAAGGAGATCTTCAGGACTGGACTGGATCTAAACACAGGATGAGATACAACCGGATAGAGATGAACGTGGACAAGAGAGAAGCACACAGCAGCAAAACCATACCAGATAATCACCAGTCATGGAACATCCTCTCTGCCCCACATTTCCTCAGGATCTTAAAGCACTACCATGAAAAGGCAGCATTTCAAAGAGAGCAGGGCAATGCCAGCCCAGCAGGACACTCCAGGTAGCCGGGGCAGTTCCAAAAGCCATCAAGATCCATTTGCGTCAAGTCTGTAACGTTACCCCACGATGGTGCCTCACATACAAGAGCTGGCTCACACGTAGCAAGTGCTACCTGCATTTTTCATGTAGCTTGACAAGCGTACACTGAATTAAACATCGGGTGCTTATGAGCAAGAGTGCAATTACTCTCTGTACACAAGTTACCTCCTAAAACACCTCAGAGAATATATGCACTGAGGGGCAGGGAGCTGGGAAAGTCAAAGAGCAGCTTTTCTGGACCATTTAATGCTTTACTTTGCACCTCATCAGGAACCTTGGAGTATTAAATGATTTTCTTAAAACCTCAGCTTCAACAGATGAGCAGGCATTTCAGACTAAATGCCCTTAAAAGGTGGGAGACAGTTTTGAGAGAAAAAAGAAACATTCAAGTTTTAACCTCCACAGCCCACTAACGATGGTCATCAATTTAGTTAAGAGCAACCTGATGCTGGGGCAGCACAAACGTGCTCTCCCCACATCACGTAAAGCAATCTCTGGGGGGTCCCTGCCCTTCCCAGGTTGTTCCCTTCCATCAGTCCAGCCCTAGGGATGCAGCCCTACTCCTGCCCAAGCGCTGCCTCATGGAGAAGCCACCTCAAAGCCATTCCTAAAAGCCAGCAATGCTGCGGATGGATCTGGACCCCATTTTGATCAAGTGTCTCCTGTGGAAGATGTTCTCTCCATCGTGAGACCGGTTCACGTGAAAGGCAGAGATGGAAAATTCACTCACCTGCAGGAGAGAACAAAAGGCACGATTTCAAACTGCCCTGATGAGAGAACAAGTAGAGCCCATCACAGTGTTTAGCCTGGTGCTCTTTTTTGTTGTCAAGGTACTCTCCAGGAGCAGCAAAGACCCCTTAGAAGGTCCCCAGTTGCAAGAAGGTATGGAAAAGGCTCCTTACCACAGAGCAGAGGCATTTCTGGGGGCAAACCCCATGCCACAACCATCAAGGGAAGCTGCCTGGGAGGTCTAGATGGCAGCTATAAAGTCTCTGTCTGGCAAAAAACTACCGAGTCAGTCCTGGAGGAGTAACTGTTCTTCAGAGGAGTCTGAAGCCCAATATTAGTTGCCACCCAGGGCACAGAAGAGCCACTCTGCATTGAGTGAGGACACCCGAGGCACTTGGATATCTCTTTCACTCAGACAAAAGCAGTGCCCTGAGGAATGCTTCTTCTTGGGAAGGAATTAAATAGGACACATGGCTCAAGCATGTTTGTGTAATTGCATTTATTAGAGAAGCTTCTTTTAATCCTTCTGCAGCACTCAAGTTCTTGATTATTGTTATTGTCAGCTGGCTGCTACCCCACAAGCCAACTAGGTCTAGCCTGGCTGCTACAAAACACACACTGCATTGTTTCAGCATCCTGCGGGGTAAAGCAGGACACAAAGCTGATGCCCCCCCAGGCCAGAAAGAAGAGTCCAGGCCAGCCCCAGGCAACACTCTGCATCGCTGCAGGGAGCAGGGGGGCGCTGGCTGCCCGTGCCTGGAAGGACAGACAGACTGCGGGTGGGGCACAGGGATGAAACAGAAGATCCCCCAGCAACATGTGTGCCATCAGTGCAAAATGAAAGCAGATGAAGCCTGCTAACCATCCAGTCCTTCCCAGTAAATACTTTTCTGTACACACCAAAGTGACGAAGTTTGCCAATAACAACAACCATGGGAGTGAAGTTTTTATTGGTACAGAAATAGGATTTTCCATTGCTGCTGTACAAAGGCCTGTCTTTAATAAACAGCAAAACCAAACCCCTCAGCTTTGTGTTCGAGGCTTACTGGACACTATTCCAGCCCCCTCCCAGGGGACAGTAGCATCCTTGCAGAGGTTCCCTTCCTTCCAGCTCAAGCCAGTGCTTTAGGGTATCTAAGGGTGGTCATCAAGGAAAAAAAAAAAAAAAAAAAAATCACATCACTTATCTCATCCCCAAGCAGAACTTTTCAACCACAAGCCTTCATATCCACCCTCCAGCTAGCTCAGGAGTTGGCAAGTCAGCTGAAGAAGTGAGAAGTTTGGCAACCATCACAAAATTCACCAGTGCAGTTGCTCCCTGCAAGACTAAGTTGGCTGTGTCTTTATAAAGGTAGCACAGGCAGGTTTTATCTGGGTGTTGTAACCTCAGCATTTTCTGGAGATGTTCCTTCTCTTCTGGCACTCCAGAAAAATTGGCAGATGCTGTAACAGGCGCTATGGAATCAGACACAAGAGGTATATTTATACACAAACCGATGTTCCTTTTTTTGTTTGGGCTGGTTTTTTGGGTTTTTTTAAGAAACACACAAAGAGATTTCCACAACACACTTGGTTTTCACTGAACAGTGACAGTCAGCAGCAAGACCTACTTTCTGGGCTATGCACTTTCTTTACGTAGATTTTCTCGATACACATTCAAAGGTGTATCTCACACGCACGCTTACAAAGCCAGACTTCTTATTCTCCAAAACAACAGCTCTTGGCACCATTTTCCAGCTGAAAGAAATGGAAAGGATTTTGTTGTTGTTGTTGTTTCACACTGAAAGCCCCAGCAAATAATTTTTCTCTGCACTGCTAATGCTCAGTGTCTGGCTGGAAACACATCTGTATATGCCAGCAACAAAACTCTCCCTCCCCCATCCTGCCTGAGCCCTCTGAAAACCAACACACGCCTTTGAGGTGTGCAATGCACAACTGCTTATTCCTCCTGACTACTCACCTCCAAAAACCCTCCCCTGCTCCTGGGTGCTCCACTCAGCATGGAGGCCTCTAAAAGCTGCAGGGTCTAAAGAGTGCTGATTTGAGTACCCAGGTGGGAAACCACAAGCCTGGAGTCAGCTCTTTGGCTGCAGGTCCTCGCCTGCCAAGCTGTCTCTCCTTACAGCAGAAGCTCCATGTTAAGATGCCTTTGGCAGCTGCTCTGGTTTAAGAAGTTCCTATCACCCAATTTACAGACGCTCATTATGCCCCCCTCTGCTGTGCCGATTCCAAATTAGATCTGTGAAATCATTAGTTTTAAAAACAAATACTTTGAGGGGGGGTGGGTGGCTTTGAGGGAAATAGCTTTTTCTCCTTGTACCATATAAAGGATCCAGTTTAAAGGGCAATCAGACAGACTACTTAATAATCACAGTATGGGGGCAGACACAAGTCAGTCAGAGTAGGAAGTTCTCAAACTAAATTTGCTGGCAAAGAACCACGGTGCAGAACTGCAGCCCAAGCGAGAGACAGTCTGCAGGATAGGGAGTTTGGGTTTCACAGACGCTGTTAAACCAGATCTGCCGCAGAAGGAAGCCTAACACGCAGCCAGCATCTAAGAAGTGCCAGCTCCTTTGTGGCAGACACGGTCGGCTCGCCAGAGATGGACTCGGCCTGCAAGACTCAAAGCTGAATCCTTATATATTCCACACCCCTGACCTTGGGAGCTGTCATTTTGGTTTAGTCCATGTGTTATACTCTGGCCTCAATCTCAAGTGCTGAATCTACCACTGTCTTTGCTCTGAGCAGGACACATGACTGCTTCTGAGCCTTCCTCAGTGGAGCAGCAGCACCCCGACAACCACAGACGCGTGCAGAGAAGGGCTATGACCCTCCACCACTCCAGCCCGTTCCATGTTCCACCTGCCTTCCCCTCAGACCCTTGCACTTGCACATTCCCATTACTGGTGAAGGCTGCAGACAGAGAAGGGAATTTTTACATTCAATCAGCACAGCCAGGGAAAGGCATGAATTCTGAACGTGCTCCAAACACGCCCACACACCATACCCCTTTTCCCTAGTACCTACAGCTTCTCATTCACTGCACAACCCACTCAGCAGTTCCACACGCTGAACAGATGACAGGATTAATACCCCAAATCTTTGTGATGGCATTCGACAATAGGCTCAACACAAAAAGAGCTGGCTGGAATCATCTGGAAAAATAGGAAGCAGTTGCCAGAACTAAATGGCTACATACTGATGCTGCTTCTCTGCAGACTGCAGCAGAGAAAACCCTCACTTACCTATATCCAGCTGGCAGCCTTTTAAGAAACCAATAAAACAAAAATGAAAAGGCAACTGGTCCCAAAGAGGTACAAGAGGAAAAAGGAACAGAGTGTGCCCCTCAACATGAGGCTTCTGAAAGCTACAAGTAATTCTCCCTGCAAGGATGCAGACAGGAACAGAGGGCCAGAACCACCGCCGGGGAGCAACAGCAGTTGGCACGTCCTGGGCAATGTGAGATGGCAGCATCAGGACAAGCCAAATGACCACAGCCATCTGGGCTCTTCAAAAAAAGGCCATTTTCTGTACTTGTGACATCCCCACTGGGACAGAGCAATTCTGCAAGAGCATTATGAACTCCCGGGTTCAAGAGGCACTGAAGTCTGTGTGAGAAAAATGTATCCAAGATCTATTCAGTTACCACTCACTGCCCACCTACGTGTACAACTTTTGGGTTTAAGTTACTACAGTCATTTGCACAACACTGACTGTAAGATTTACCTGTTTGTGCTGCTGATTTAAGCCTTAAACGTGTAAGGATGAGATGTTTTCATACAATTTGAGTAAGGAGAGAGACCTTTAAGTATGACCAAAGCCTGATGTCAATCCAACTGGAGGGCACATGCATTTGCATATCAAAATACGCTCCCAAACACAGGCTCTCCTCACACTCATTCTTCTCAGTCTAGCACCCAATTCCAGTTCTTACCAGCTGCTATCCCACCAAACAACCGCGATCGTACAGAAAGCTCTGCCTTAAGCGCACCTTTCAAGCCCTATTAATTATGGCAGTAATGATGTGATCGAAAAGATAAGTCCTGCAGTGTGTCTCGAGGAACCACTATGCCCTAGGATTCCATACTAGGTGTATGATGACTCTACAAAGAGATTTACTTGGGAGTCACTGCACAGTGGAAAGAAAGCTGGGACGATATAACCCCAAAAATACCTGCTGCAAATTCTGGGGCCTGCTCTCAACAGCACGAGCTTCTCAACCCTCTACTTCCATCGTGCTCACATAGTCCCCCAGGGAGAGCAAGCTCAATTACACGGTCCCTACATCCACGCAGGCTACAAAGACCTCCTCAGGGTTCATTAATTCCACCTTCTTCTTCCTCACAGGAGGGACAGTCAATGATCAGATTGAATCGAGATTCAATTTTGCTCCGATTACGCGAGATACCGACCCACGCCAAGGGAACCCCTTACATCATTCCACCTCTTTCACAGACGTGACCTTACCCCATTCAAATGGCATTCCTGAGTTTTAACTGAGCTTTAACACAGGTCCTTAATGCTATTTAAGCCCAAAGTCGATATGGAATTAGTGCACCAAACTCATCTCTGAGGTAATTCAATTAATTCAGCACGGCCTTAGTCCCCAGCAGTTTACGTCGCTGTGCGAATACACAGCCAATAACTACAAGCCTGCCTTGTTTCATCCTAGGAACAGCTACCTCCCAGCAGTTTTACACCATGTTTGTGTCTCAGGTTCTGTTAGGCTGGGAGAAGAAAGGCACAGAGATTGGAAAGATGAAAGATGTTACTACTTTTTTTTTTATTCTGATGGGAGATGTTTTTTTTTTATTCTGCCTCCCGGCAGCAGCAGGTGTTCACTCACCCCCCTCGATCCCACTGCAAGCAGGGCCGAGCTGTGTTCCTGATAAGAGGCTTTTGTCCCAACAGGAAGCAACTCAGCACTTTCACCACACAGGATAGGTGGGGAAGAGACTGGGGGCAGACGGTGCAAAAGGGCTGAGCACACACCCGCAAAAATACCAGCGGGCTGTCCCCGGGGCATCTCCCCCACCTCCAGTGAAATAAATTCTCTGCTGCTCAAAAAGGCCATATGATGACACTGTCAGGAAAAGGGGAATTTAATGGAGCAAATTATCACCTTGTGCTTCTGCTATATCCAGCTTTTGTGGGAAAAGCATCGATTCCTGCTGTGTGTTCAGGAGCAGAACCTTACCCCTTGGCAACTGTTTCACAATGCGGAAGCACCACTGGGTGACCTGGCTCCAAGTCCTCTGTGCCACAAGCAGGAGAGACTAATGGGTGGACTTTCCAAAGAGGCTGGAAGAACTGAAGTGTTACTTCCAGCTGAAACCATCTTCAGACCTACTCGAACCTACAAGAGCCCTTCAGCGCTCATGCAGCTTCCATGTCACAGACTCTGCTGCGCTTTGAAATCCAAGCATTCCACTGCCACATGCCAGCCTCCCCCCCTGCAGATCCTTAAAATACTCAACTTGGCTCAAAATTCAGGCAAATTTAAGTGGTTATATATATATTTTTTTAAGTAAGAGCTTTTTGTTTG
>JANIJG010014358.1:1610-19541 GCA_024611175.1 Megaceryle torquata
TGCTGGCCACACTCTTCTTTATGCACCCCAGGAGACCATTGGCCTTCCTGGCCACAAGGGCACATTGCTGTTCCATGAATAACTTCTTTGAAGTATTTCATTATTCTCAGTTGCACACTCATTTGCTTCACAATGTTAATTATTTACCAATGAACCATGACCAGTAGACAGTTTCCTAAACTAAAACTTTGTTATTTGAGATGGTGGACATTACCTGTCTTTGTATACAATCTTCTAGGCTCCCAATACCTTTGGGCTCTATCATTCATGTCAGTACACAGAGCTGTTGCCATCAGTATCATTATCTGGACCCGTGGAAATGGAATAAACAAGACAACACAGAAAAATAGTTAATGCAACACCTAAAACCAAGTTTAGAATAGTAACCTATCTGCCAAAAAAAAAAAAATTAAAAAATATTTGGGGGGATACAGAACTCACAGTCATATTTCTGCCTGGGACATCTCAGCCATAAAAGCATCAGCAATACGACCAGTCAGCTTGGATGTCTCAATCCAAGCTGCTCTGTGCAGGCAGGGTGGGCACCTCTGCGATTTTGTGACACCTAGAGACTCTGGCAGAGGAGATGCAACTCCTCCCCGTGCTGCACTGCCAGATGCCAGGCAACTCACAGCAGATGCACAAACTTACCACATTTTGGGGAGTCAACAGCAATATGCCCTGTTCTTGCTTCAGGTGTGGACCACAGAGAAGTATTTTAGCGTGACAGTTTGGATCCACCATCCAACTCACTCGGAGCAAGGACAGACATCACTCCTTGGGGTAATCACAGCAAAGAAACACTGTGGGAGTAACACCCTACTACCTGATAAGACTGCTGGGCCCTGTTACCACCATCTTATCGTAAAACTTATAGCACTGGTCTTATGTCCATATGGTGCTACACTGATGTCCCAAGAGAGGGCAGAGGGAGAGGTAGGGCATGCAGGAATCACAGCACCCGCAGGTAGCACAAAGTGCAGGGAGAAGGGGGACCCACACAGCCTTGGTAGGATCAGAGCAGGATTTAGTGTGCAGCTTGCCCTGCTTTTCCTGGAGTTTAAACACAATGCACCATCAGGGACAGCGCACCTTGCTCAGCCCTGCAGGGCACAGTGAACCACAGCACCAGCTGGCGTGACCTCACACTTTGAGATGGCAGTATGGCAACCCAGCCCCGGGGGACATCTCCCTTCCTCAAGCCCGTGACTGGCAGGGACACCAACACCAAAGTGCCCATCTCTTGCCTGGCAGGGTCAGCAGGGCAGCTCAGCAGGAGTGAGGCTAATTCATCCCTCCCAGCCATGACTGGAAGACACAGTGGAAAGCCAAGCAGGATCACAACTGCCACATCCCTGTTTATTTTGGACAGCAATGACGGAGGTTCAGAGTTTGTTTTAATTTCATTCCCCCTTAATGCTGAGAAATCCCAGCAGAGCCACAAGCCATGCCAAAATAGGAGGGTGTTTTCCAAGCCTCTAGCTCTGTCTTTTCCGGAATAATGACATATTTGTTGAGACAACAGTGCTGAGCCTTTTCTTTGGCCAAGAGCAGACAGGAAGTGGTATCCAGCGTCCAGCCCTGCCGCCGGCTGCAGGCGCCCACACCTCCTGCCCGCCGAGCCTATCTCCCCCCAGCTCCCAGCCTGACTCAGGGAAGAGGTGTTTCTTGTACAGCCGAGGACCAGCAGCACGTGTAGTCCACAGCCCTGGCCCTCCATACCACCAGTGCCTTCTCCATCCACCGGGACTGACGGGTTGGCACTGCTGTGTTGATCAGAGATGGATTGTGCATGAGACTCCTCAGGGGCGCCCAAGACCATCCCCAGCCATAGGTTGTTCACTCAGGGAGAACACCGTCTGTGTTTTATGTTTTTATGCAAGAGCAGCTGCAAGCGAACTTCAATGGTGAGCAGCAGGCTTAATTATCCAGCCTGACAAATCCCACACAGGCAATCCCAGACAGAGAGAGTGGTGTGGGACAATTATTTTCTCCACGTGTCTTAGTAATAAGAGGCACAATGCCCAGGGAGAGCAACTGTACTAGTCAGCTAGGGCTTATGAAGAAAAGATTTTTATCATCTTGATCTGTGAGAAACTAGGATCAAAATATTGATGTTTTTCAAGCTTAAGTAAATGAAGAAAACATGTTAGTAGTCTCACATACAGTCACAGGGCTGAAAACTCTGCTTCTGAACACACCCAAATTTTGAGAAAGCTTAGGATTTTATGACTCAGACACTTTCTTTCACCCCCACCCCCTCACCCTGAAATGAATAAACACCACATACAGTTGCCATGTGAAACAGTGTATTACCTTCACACATCATGAATCAAATCCACATGCCAAGAGGCTGGGAAATGCACAGTTAAAGACATCAACCTTGTTGTACCTAACTTCGCACCGTTTTGGTAGATTCAAAGGAACACCATTCTAAGCCAAAGACTGGACTTGTGATTTTAGTGTATACATTTATGGCAGGTTAATAAATAGATTCTGACACTCTAGTGCTAAACCAGTGACAGAAATTAGTTACAGAGTCCAGCATAACTGATTATAAATATCTGCGTCATGCTACCAAAATGACTTCATTGCGGTCTCAATCACTTTTGCAAAGGAGATGAAATGGATGGGAATACATTACTTTCCATTGCTGGCAGCAATAGGCAACACTACAAACTCAAATATAAAATGTCATATTGTGCTAAAGGTGGCAAATTAACAGAAAACAAACAAAAGTCTTCCTGGTCCAACATCCTCAACCCCATTCCTTTTAATTTCTGAAGATATCTACACTAAAATGAGGTCTGATTTCTTTATATATATATAAATTTTATCAACCAGTCACCTACACAGATTTTTGAGCCTCTGTTTATTTCATGGTAGAGCCATTTGAACTGTGCTCCTTACTGCAAGTGGAGCTGTATACTGATAATTTACCTCCACCTTCAAATTTGAAAGCTTACCTAAACTTCATGAAAGCAAAACTAAAAATCTGAGTAGATCAACTTGCACACTGTCGATACCAGCACCTTCATCTAAAGCCAAATAAACCTTGGGCTAAGGTTTAATGGTCGCTATTGCCCTCATTTGTCCCCTCCAGTTTCATGGTCTTGCCACTGAGATGCAGACAGTGTGCATTATCTTGGGTTTGTCCTGGATTTGCCAAATATTATGGTCATGCTACAGATCACCTTCTTACATCTATTGTATGTGCCATCACTAATCACCACATTGTATGATTTTATCACCATGTTGTATGTTTTATCACCACATTGACATGTTTTTATGGTCTATTAGGAGAAAATTTTGCACGTTATTCCATTTTCATTATCCTGGTCTTATTGATTGACTTCTTGCTGCATTAATTGTTACTAAGAAATGCAAAGAAAATAATCCCTGTGAATAATATTCACAGTCTTTGGGTTATTTATAAATTCTTGTTAATGGCATAGAGACAATTCACATTGTGACCTGATTATCTAAATTGCCCAGTAGTGCTTCTGTTTCCTGATTGAATGCCACTCGTGAATGGGAGGTGTTCATACACGTGCTGCAAGGCACCACAGTTGCACAAATATGCACAAACAAGGAAATATCTTTACAAAAGGATGAGGCAGATGACCCTCCAGTATGTGATGATCTCACTGATACCTTCTATACACCAGCATAATTGTGCACCAGCAGGTAGACAGTTTATTTTTTAAAGACAGCAGCTGTGCCCAGCACATGGTTGCTGCACATGGAAGCTGTAGCTGAGGGACAACGGGAGGTGTTTGCACACCCACAGCTTTTCAAAATCCTTTGCAAAGAGGCCAAACTGCACAAAATCCTGAAATGACCACGAGACACAAATAGGGAAGATGAGTATATACCTACCACAGAACAGACAAAAAGCATTTAAAAGAGAAAACAACTGGTGGGAGCACTGAGGCCAGGACAACAGTGGTGCCTGTGTATGGGGCAGCCAAGCAGGTCTGAGGCTGATGGGGCATGTGAGATACTGGTTAAAACAGGGCTGTGCTAGAGATATGCACTGGTGTGTGTGGTGCTGACACACATCTGTGTTTGCATGGGGAGAGTCACGCAGGCAGACACCCCAGCCTGCATCCCATGCTCTTTACAAAATCCAGCAGGGACCCAGCGAGGGGGAAACCAGCAGGTGTTACCTCCCCTCTTTGCCTCCAGCTCTCCTAGCACCTGGCGACATGGCTCCACAGCCATCCTGCCTCCCCATGCCATCCTGCCCCACATCGTCACCACCCTACTCCTGCCACTGCTCCCAACAGCCAGTGGGAGATGGAAGCAGACATCGCCCTCTGGCTTGGAGTAGCTAAAGGGAGAAGGCACAGGTGCTCTTTCCTTTCCTCTCCCCCCAAAACTAGGTTGAACCACATTGACAGCTGAAGGAGAAAAGTAAAAAGTGTCTGACACTGTCTGGGACACTCAGACACTGTCTGGGACTCAGCAGTGCTATTTGGATTCTGGCTGAGACCTTCTGTGTATTTAGTTCAGCAGATACTTTGGTTGCCTTTGGTTTGCCTTGTTTATCACTGTAACCTATATATATATAAAACATTCTAACTTGTATTATTCAGAGTCACGGGTCTGATCACGCCCTGAGTAAGCTCTTGGTTATTTGTGCCCGAGTGTGATAATTTATTTATTTTTCTGCTGGTCGAAACCGTAAGTGCTATCCACCCAATTACAGCAAAGGGAAAACTACAGCCTTGCAAAGGGGAATATGACACAAACCAACCAACCAAAATGATCCTGTCCATTGTAGCAACACTTCTAACTCCTTAACTGGAACAGGAGGTCCCATTTATGAGTCGGTGAGGGATCTGGGCTCTGTTGCAGTCCTCAGCATCTGTCCCAAACCAGGAGTCCTGTCCCACATCCAAGCACATGATATTTTTGGAGCCAGAGCTCAGGCACATACTTGGGAGCTGACCCAGTTTTCCAGAGGCACCGAAACCTTTCAGGGTCAATGACACAGATCTCTGAGGGCCTGTGTGAGTTTGTGTCCACAGCTTTTCCACCCCATGAGGATGCCAGGCTGAGGCAGAAGACAAGTGATACAGTCAGCTGGAAAATACCCACCTCCCCAGGCTGCTAAACCCCCAGTTCAGGTATTTTGGTCACCATCAGTTGTTGAGGTAAAGGTCTGCTGCTCAATTAAGAAAATGTTATACCTGCAAGCTGGAAGACCTGGGGGGAAGTGCATGAACTTCTACATGTATCTCAGACACCAGGGTTTCCAAATTGCACTGGGCCTGCTGAATGCCAGCATGCAGCCATTATGCGCCCTCTCACAGGAGCCAGCAGTGATGTTAACCTCAAATTTGACAAGTTTTGAGGGGAAACTTCATGCAAAGTGACGTGAGAGCACTGGCAGATGCACCATGCTGAAAAGACAAGGGTGGGGGGCGGAGTTTGGAAAGGCTGGGTCCAATCCTCTCCAATGGCACAGTAACTGAGAGCATGGTGCTTCAAGAAGGCTGTGGCCCATTGTCAGTTGGGTTTACCCTAAAGAAGCACATGCTTTTTTCTCACTGCCTTTCCCACAGCTGGTAAATTTACCACTGAACACACCTCTGACAAAGCAGAGCTTTCCCTTTTCACTCTGAAACACACCTGAGGAGTGTAATAGTGGCTTGTCAGACAACTAGATACCATCAGTGCCCACAAGATCATTCAAAGACAGCTTTTATCCATCTCTTCCTATCTCTTACATCAGTGTATGTCATGCAGAGAGGTTTGCTCCAGGCCAGCTAACAAAAAGTGTAGAAGACATGCTCTGCTCCAACTGCAGCTGAGCCAAGAGCAGAGCATGTCTCCTCTGCCCTGCTGACATGACAGCCCAGCTCCTAACCCACTGCTACCCAAATAGTCCCAATGAACTTCAGTTACACTTGGCTTTGTTTTTAAAGCAGATCTTTCTGACTGAAATAGATTGCAGAGCCTATACATATAAACTAACAGAAACAAGAGGCTGGGATGAATAATTCCTCATCCCCTTGTGTACACTAGTCCAAAAAATGCATTGTGCAATGGCTTAATAGGATGAAAGATGAGAAGCTGTAGCTAAAAACACATCAAAACAAGCATAACTTTTACCCCCACTGTCCAGCCTGTGTTTGCAGCAAACATAGAAAGCCCTTGGCAAGGAAGTCCATAAAAACAGTTATAAATAGGAACTTGCTTCACCTGTTAACAGTGGGAAGCAAAGAGGAATCCTGAAAGTTTTACAGGAGTTGTAACTAACTGAAAACGAGAGCTAATGGATAACAACCTTGCCAGATCAACCTCACCAGAACAGTGCCAGCAACTCCTTTGAAGACAGCAGAAGGTGGTTGGTCACTCACTTGCCTTCCTTTAGGTCACCAACTCCAGGGCTGCAAGCTGCCAGCACAAGGCAGCCCAGCACTGCATGGGCACAGAGGCATGTTGACTGATTTGGTGCAAATGCAGCCTGCACAGGGCCTACAAGGTCATAGGAGGCCACACTGGGGTCACTTCTGCAGCAGTCCCTCACCCATGCCTCAAGAGCAGCCTACGAGCAGGGCACCTGCAGTCAGGTCACTTATAGTCACCCTCCCTGCTTGGGGTGACTGGCAACCCAAAAAAAGCCTGCATGGGAGCAACCCCTCTGCTTTCATGCCCTCTTGAACCAACAGCACAGGGCACGAAGCAACAATGGCAGTACTTTACTAAACAGTATTTTACCGAGCTTTCTGGTGCTCACAATGTATTTCATTGTTCTCCACATGCAGCTCTGCTGGTTAAACAACAGAAGGCTTCTCTGAGCTGGTTTCTAAATGCCTTCTCTTCTTCTGCTCTCTGCTTCAGGAGTTCAAGAAGTGTTAGTTCACAGATTATTACACAATGGTTGTGTTGTTTCAAAAGCAATCAAAACATTGAAATCAATTTGATGTGATTATAGACGGAAGTTGGAAGATTAGATGATCTTGTGACAAACAGCAGAGATAGGTTTGTGTCAAACTGAAGTCTTCACCGTGTTGTTCTAACCTTCACAGCAACATTCACTTTGCAGTTTAACTTCCAGATCAAAGTGTAAAACTCCAGTAAGGTCATAAAGCAACTTAATCCTGATAAGAGTGTTTTGTTCTGAAGATGCCAATGGTAGAGCACAGACTGCCTTAGCTGAGACAACTATGAGAAAGGCCAGACAGGTTGAGAAAACAAGAAGAATTAATTCTCAATAAAGAACTCTGGAGGTAAACGATGGGCTTTCTTATACTGAATCCTAATTCAAAGATGAGGGAAGTGGTATTTTAATGGAGAGCAGTTTCCTGACATGAGAGGCTCACCCAGGCAGAAGGACCTCAACACAGGTCTGGGTGGTCTCAGCAGCTGAGGGGCACTAGGCAAAATCACCCCTCTGAAGAGCAGCAGCATCCTACCTTGGTAGGCATTCAAGATTTGTTTCTCCTGGCTGAATAACTCTTCAGAATATCTGGTTTAAGCCTGGGTCCCTCACTTTCTGCCACTATGTTGCTGAAAAGTTAAACAGGAGCCCAGACTTCCCTCAACCAAGTGGACTTCTATTGCTGGAAATATCCTAGGCAGGAGGCTTGTGAAAGAGGTAGCACTGCCACTGGTGCCCAGGGTGGCTGAAGACAAACCCAGTGCAGGAGACCACATCTCCCTGACAAGTAAAAGGCCTGAGTTTGAAAACTGCTGATGTGTGCTCCAGGTGGGATGACTCAGCCACACTGTCCCAAAGAGCACACAGCAACTACTTCTTGGAGGCATGCATGGTTTTCCATCTCACTTCCACACAAAAATCAGCTGAAAGAATGGATTTGATCCTAATTTCAATATTTCAAATCAAGGCTGAGCTTTTGTTCTAATTTATCAATTGACCTGGGGTGGAAACTTTGTTTTTCTCTCCCTCCACCCACCCTTCCTCAGGCTGAGCCCCCCTGTGATCCAGTTCAAACATGTTCAGACGCTGTCAATGGAGCTGTCAGTCAGTGAAGCCAAGAGAATAATTTATCTGGGGAAACAACTGGCATCTCAACAGTTTCAGGACAGAGTTCATTCACAGAGACGGATTGTTTATAAAGGAAGGTTACTCCTTCCTATCTCAGCAGGTTGTATTGCACAAAACAAAACAGGTGTACTAAAATAAGGAAATGTTTTATGGCAGAAGCACCATCCCCCACACTTGCCCACACAAGCCCATACACGATATCATTCAGGCTGAATTCTCTGCCTTGCTTCCAAACAGAAGTGAGTGATGTGCCAGTTTGTGTCTCTGATTCACAAATTCACATCTAAATCCAATGGCTGATTGAGGCCACTTTCTGCCAGCTTCCTAATAATACAGCTTACTGCTGTTCCAGAAGAGATAGGAGACTAACACAAAGAGGCAAAGAAAGAACCTTGGGAGGCTTCCAGGCTGCTTTAATTAATAATTCTATCTCAGAGCTGTAATTGAGATATAAATAATCTCCTTCTTTCTACTCCAGTTACTTTCAACCTCACTGATGTCAGAACACAGTCTTGCATCTCTCAGGTACCTCAGAAAGAAAGTTATTGCACCAGAACGCAAAGATGTTTTTAAAAGTAATCTCCACATCAGTTGAAGTGATAATGCAGTCATGCAGATGATATTATATCCTTAGTAGCTTACATTTTGGAAGCGAAGTATAAACACTTCCAGCATACCTACTCACATGAAATATGCTTGCAAAGCAAGATTGCTTCCGATGGGAAAAAAAAAACCAACACTCTCCTTGCTAAATGTGCAAACAAAATACATTTCCTCTTCCCATACCACAGTAAAGGCTTACACATGCATGTCACGTACACAAAAATAAACATTCACATGTGTAAGATCCACCACAATCTAAAAAGGAAAGTGCTGTAAAAGGACCCTGTAGTAATTGGGTAGCACATCACAATGTAAATGAGTATATCTCAGGAGAGCTGCAAGCCTTGTTGTCTTGTTTTGCAATGCTAACCACATGCAGGCACACACACACACACACACAGAGACATCTACTTTCATGTTAACTCAGTTCTCCTTCCATAAAGGTTGGTGGTACAGCCCTCCCTGATGTCCATCAAAGTCAGAGACTGATGAGGTGAGATCTGATGAAAGTTTAGAACAGCTAAGAAAACTTATGATTTGAAAAACTTAATTCTTCCCATCTTAAACAAACGCTTGTTTCCCTGGGAACTCATCAGAGCAGCTATTCTGAGAAAAAAACCCTTTCTTCTCCTTGCCATACCCTGTCCTCAGGGCAAAAGGATTCTTCTGGCATGTAACTACCCATCTCCCAGTATGGACAACAAAAAGGTGTATGTAGTTTTAAGGCTCTATTTGTCTCATCCCAACTTGTGTAAAATAGGTCACATGAGTCACTCCCCAAAAATGAATCTTTCTACTGATGGTAGGAGGCTACCAGCATGAGCTCCCACAAAGACCTTGGATCATGCCTTACCTTCATGGGCTGAAGGCAGGAAGGAAACACCACTCACTTGGCTTGTAGGAAATTTCCTATTCATCTCTAAATCCAAAGACTAAACCCAAGTACACAAACAGGGTGCACCATCCCTCCACCAGAGGTGGTACTTTGTTGTACCTCCTGCCACTATCTATCCATAGTCAACCTCCAGGGTACTATCATGGGAGGAGGAAAGGTCCTCCCTGGCTTCTATAGCCCCACTGAAGAGGCACTCGAGCACAGGTTTAATACAGGGAAATGTGAACAGTGATCTAGTCTCCTTTCCAATCCCTGTGGACATGCCACTTCATGGTTATCTGAAGACACGTCTTGTTTCTTACTAAGAGTTTTCTTCCTCCACTGTAGAATTGCTTCAACAACTTAGTACCTTCAGTTCTAAAAAGGATTTCTGTCCCTGCCTTCATTACATTGCTTGGAAGAGTGATCCAGAATTTCAGTCTTTGGAGGGTTTTACTAAGTTCAAGTCTAAACTCCCTTGTGACCAATTTCTAGACAATTGAGTTTGTGCCAGTAGTGTCATTTAACTTAAAATACTTCTTCTCCCTCTGTGATTTTTGCCCTCTCCCTGTTCCTAAAAATATCTTTATAAAGAAACATCAGTAATGTCTCCAGTCCCAGAAGCCAGCTTCTATTTTCATGGTTCTTCCAAAGGAAGATATGCCATTCTTCTCACGTGAGTAGCACCTGCAGCCATTTAATTAATTAATCAATCCTGCTGGAACATGGATAACCAAAGCTCTATGAAATATTTAATTGAAGACTATCTGTAGAAATGTACCAATACTGCCCTGTCTCCAGAAAAAAAATAAAGTCACCTGATGGTCAAGTTTATAATTGTCTTTTTGTTCAGCTCAGTGGTGTTTTTGGCATTCTCTCACTGACCGATAAACCTAAACCTAAGCCTCTTTCTTCTTTCAGCTTGCCCCTTCACAAACAACAGCAACTGTGGAAGGAAAGCCATACCTAGAGCAATGTCACTGCTGATTGCTAATTGCAAAGCAGGGACAAAAAGAGACTTAAAGGTCCAAACGGTTGGACACTGGAGGCAATGGCCACATTAGCTGCTGGGAGTGGTGCTGCAAGATCATGGGCTCCAAGAAGCACATGTCCCTCTGCCACCCCATGTGTAACCACGTTCCTTTCCCTCCCCACTTCCCAGCCCAGTTTTCTCTTCCAAAAATAGACATGGACACAGCTGAATCGATCTTTTTCTTGCTCCCTAGGTGGACACCACTGAGGTAGGGGAGCCAGCAGCAAGCCCTCCAGCCATGCCATACATCCCTGCCAGGCAGAGAGGCACCATGCCAGGACAAGACATAACTTCATGCTGCTTCCTCTCACACCTTCCTATAGATTTTCCCAGGAAAAAGGATGAAGTTAGCATGCACTGGGATAAATAAAAACACATTTAAAATAGAGCCTTGCTCTCCCCCTTGTTTCCTTACAAGCCAGTGTGATTCAGCCTACAGAGCCTTGTTTATTTTTCACATCAAGAGGCCTTCCTCTCCTCTGCAATGAACAAGAAAAGCACAGGGTACGGCTCAGCCTTTTCAGTGTGTCTGCTCCTCTCTGATTCTGGAGGCATTGTGACATCCACTGCTGGAGAAAAGCACCTTGTGCCCTCAGCCCCATGGAGACTTGCTGCTGGGGTACTCAAGATGAGTGTAGAGTTACAAGGTTCAAAACCAACAATTTTTATCTAGTTTGAGAACAAACAGTACTTTTTGTTTATGGCCTGGATCCTCATCAGGAGAAAGGACAAAGCGGGTCTGAAGGCTTTTCCAATTACTTTCCCCCAAACCATCCAATTTTATTTCTCTCCATGGAAATCATTTAGGAGTTTTAGGCCAAGGAGCATGTTCACCAGTTCTCCTCAATACAACTCATGGCAATGTGGAAGGAAGTCTCTGTATTTTTTCTAAAGGGGAACAGAAGTGTGCAAATCAAAAATATTTCATTCTAGTTATAACTGCAGAAGTTTTGCAATGTCATTCACTTTCCTAAGTAATATTCAAATATTTTTTCTTGCTGTGCTCTGTCAATATCCACTTGAGCTTTCATAAGAGGAAAATAAAATAAATGTGAATTATGCAAAGCTAAAAACCCAAATCAACCACTATAGAAGCTTAAAAGTGCATACAGGCAATGTCATACAAAAACATCTAACCTCTGTCATTATCCCATGTTAAAAGGTAACGAGGTAGGGGAAAAGAACCACAAAGAGCTTATTCATAGAACTGAGTATCTCACAAGAGGTTACATTAGCCCGCAGCACAGGCATCAGCAGTGTGAATTAATGAGAACGTTGTTCCACTGAAGAAAGACCCCTGTGTCTGATCAGCTAGATTATTGCTGCTTCATGTACATCAAAGGAATCTTATCCGATAGGCAGTGCTAGCAATCCCAGCTGCCTCAAAACAAACTTTTTCTAGTTTACAAGAAAAACAAAAGGACTTCAAGTAAGCTATTAACCCTGTTTCAGCCTATTCTGTTCTACCCCACACCAGTCCTATTTCCATAAATTAGGGCAGGGAGAGCTGGAGGAGGTGGTGTTTGTTATACAGCCCAACAGCCTGGACAGCCACTTTCCAAAGGGAAAAAGGGCAAGGAAGATATGCAATCAGATGAGACATTGTGAAATAATTTTCAACTCTTGATACATAAAATGTACATATTTCATACCCATCATTGGTGAGGTGCAACTGGTGACAACGCTCTGCATGCTGATTGTGTTTTGGTAGCCGAAATATGGGGACAGGCAGGCCTTCCCAGGGCATCCACGGAAGAGAAAAGCTTGCTAACATCACATTGTGGGCAGCCTTGGTCATTCAGCAAAGGTTTTCAGCAACAGCTTTGAATTCAAGCATGTAAGTTGTCTCCCTCAACAAAATACTCAAGAGGATGAGTAAACCTGGGCCACGGGAGAAAGTATTTTTTCTGTCAGAAAGTATTATTTTATTCTACTTGAACCTTCTGTCTCCTAAGAGAGAAATGAGAATAACCCTTTGGATATTTTTCTGGAAACAAGGAAATGAAGATGCACAGATCTATTTCTTTCCTGAATGAATTGTGCTGAACTATTTCCCTGCCTCCAGCAGCAAACTTCACATGGTGTTGTAGAGGCTATGGTATAGGTAACCACTCACTAAGGACTGTAGCTTTACTGATAACATCAAACCACAGCTGGTGTCAGAGCTGTTGTGGTGATAAAAGCACCATGACACAAGCCCTAGGTACCCAGGCTATGTGACCAAGGCACATGAAATACACATTTTGATTCTTTTGCTACATAACATCATAGACTCCCAAGCCACCTGTGTCCTTAAAAAAATCCTTTCAAAGTGCCAATGGTGCTTGGCCTACAGCTGTTGTATAAAGTAAGGCACTAGAGACTTCTGAAATTAATTCTTGAAAAGAATGAAAGGAAATATTTTACAAATACTTTTCTGTCTGTAGTTCATTTGTGGGATGGTCTTGATTCCCAAGAATGTGCGTTCAGTTTCTTCCACCACAGGGGTATCAAAACAGCTTACAGTCCTACCACTGATTACAAATAGTTTTGTTTAATCATTTATAATTCATTAAAATTGCTTTGTCATGTCAGAATTATTTCTGAGGCATTCTAAAAGGAAAAATATGAATAATTATCAATAAATAATAGCATACTGACCATGAAAATAAGTGCTTGCAGCCATGTGCAGATCCAGGCATTTGTCTGAACAAAAGACAGCTTGTTGAACACACATGCAAGCAAAAGCTGACCTGCCTGGAGCAACTACCTCTCCCAGTAAGCCTGGCTGCTTCTGCACCCCTGCCCCTTCTCAGTGGGGCCACTGGCATCACAGCAGCGCAGCGGTGGATAGGGACACCACGGCTGACTCCTCACTGACTTTTCAGCACTGCCTTGCCATTGCTTCAAGGGCAGGTACTTTGCTATCGAAATACTTCCAGGGCTAAAGATCACTGCCGTTTACTTACGCGAAGTAACGTGACCAAACAAGCATGCTGAGGGCTGGGCAGCAAGGAAGCTTTAAAGTCTTGCCTACCTAACAGCTCTTGGGTGGGGAGAAGTTTGGTTTTGCCTGAGCCCAGCAGCTGTATCCAGCTGGTCACCAGAGGCTCCATCCATCACCATCCACATGGCATATAGGTGGCCATGCTGTAGCATGCTAGCACAAGGACTCTCTGCAGCATGAAAGGAAGCTAGCTCTGTCTCATGAGGCTGCCATGTCTCACCTCTCTGGAACCCAGGTGGTGGCCACTACTTGCTAAAGGTGGCCCCTGACAGACAGTCATCACTGAGATATTCCTAGTTAGCAAGAATTCAGATTGTGCTGCTAGGTACAAAACTGGGTGCTCTTATAAATGGAGATGGCCAACACAGTGGGAAAAAAGCCAAGAAAGCCCCTCCACACACACCCCCAAAAAACCCCAACCAAAACAAACCAAAAAACCCCACAATACAAAACCAACCAATTAAACAAATTTTTTTAAAAACCCAAACAAAACCCAAACAAAACAACAACAAAATTACCAGAAAACATTCCTATTGCATTTAGCCCATTTATTATTTAGCTTTCTAAGGAAATGAGGTTTATGCAACTGTGAGCTGTTTCTGTTCCCATCCATTCCCCTGCTGCCCCATTACCAAACATTTCACCAACACCGAGCTTCCAAAGACAGCAATTTCTTAGAAGTTTCTCAAGGAGGCAACTGTCAACAGAAAGGAAAGCAGCATCCCCCAGGTGCCCCTGGCCAAGGGAAACTGAACCAAGCTATCCCAGGCCAGGCAGCAGATATCCAGGATGCTTCTCTCCAGCGCTGGAGCCACATCAGCCAGCACCATCTTGATCCTGGGCCCTAGTGCAGCAAACCACACGTTGAAGAGCTGTGGGAAACCAGGTTTAATCTGCTCTGGGAGTGTGTTACAGAGAAGAACATTGTGACCTAGTTGCAAGCACTCAGTAGGTACTTGCCTGCATGACAAGAGCAAGTTGGGGGCAGGAACTGCCAAGAGCACACTGCCTTGGTTTCTGCTGCAACAGAGTCTTGGTCTGTTTCATGGGCAGGGAGATCAGTTTCTTACCCCAGCTGACCAAATGCTTGGGCAAGAAGGATGCTAGGGTGCTTTTGAGAATAAAGCCCCCCAGCTGTATCTACACTGTGTGGTGCCTGGACATTTTAGCAGGAAGAAAAGGAATGGGAATGAGGGCAGGGAGAAGTTCTTCCTGAGAAGAAGCATAGCAAAAGCTGGAAAGTGCCTAACAGTTATTAAACAGCTGCTTCCAGTCTGCTGCTCTTCAGGCTCATCAGACATAAAGAGTCATCATAGGGAATGGCAGGCCAGGGTGAGAGCTTCTGCAAACAAAGTGTCCTGCACAGAAGAAAATTACTTTGGAAAGGGTGTTGGAGGAGGCTCACTAACTGCCATACATAGTACAATGGCTGTGGAGGTGAGAAATCATTTGGTTCTTGCATCAAGACTGATTGTTATGATGGAGCTGAGCTGTCTGCAAAAATCCCTAATTACTAGGTAAGATCTCCTAGGAAATGCTTAGAGTAGCAGATAAAGCCATCTCTCAGTAATTTTAATGGATCTATGTGACTTTGGCAGTGGGATACAGTTACTATAGAGTTCCATGGGGTTCTAAAGAAAAGTGGGCAAAGATTTGTCCTGAAGGAGCTTTTTTGTTACTAGGGGTTTGAGTGCTACAGCACAGTCACAGCTGAATTTCTGCCTCCATGCCTGGGAGCAAAAGTATCTAATAGGAAGGGCCAAGACAGCAAAAGGACACCTGAACATGACCCTGAATGCATCAAATCTATGAAGTCATGTGCCCAACGTCCTTCTACTTTTCAGGGAACCAATCTGCTTTTAGATTAGTCTTCTCTGATGAAGTGTAATTCTGAACAGACCATTGCTACCACCACAATGCTGAGGGGTTGTATTGTGTCTCCAGCTCAGTAAGACCCAACACAGGGGTGCATAGGCACTGTATATCACAGAGGGGATATGGCAGGGTGTTAGAGCCTACCTTAGACTGACACCTATCTCCTGTCTCTCAGCAGCTGCAGCACAACAATCGGTCTTAATGCAAGAACCAAATTATTTCTCTTCTCTCCTCCACATTCTCCCCTTAGAAAAATAATGGCTGGAAACTTGAGCTAGAGGTACATGTGTAAGTCAGGCAAGAGAAATTGCATCCAGTGTCAAAGCTTAAAAAAAACCCCAAAACCAAAAAGAAACAAAAAACAAACCCCAAAATTTTCCTCAAAATTTAATATCTGTGATAAGTCCACACAGTCCATATGAGTTTTTCAAACCTGTGCTAACATTTGCATTACAAGAAAAGACTGGGTTCCCTGGTAACAGGATAGCCCTTGGCAGATCAAGAGACCTGGATTTTTACCATGTAAAACTAAGGGAGTTCCATCCCTTTGCAGACAGCCAGTTAATGAAAACTGAAGTACTCAGGTGGGGTTGGGAGGAGAAACGAAACCCAGTAGGTGTCTCAACTAAACACCTTTTGTCAGAACAATATGAAGCCAAATGTTCTTCTCTGTTTCAGCCAATGAATGCTTTCCACTGCTGTCTGAAAGTTTCATTTTCATTCAAAGCCATTTTCAAAGGCTACAGGTTTCCATCTTTTACCCTAGCAACTGTTTTGGTGGTTTATTATCTTTTCCAGCCCTTTCTGATTTGCTCAGAAAATACAGATAGGCAAGTTACCATAAACTGTCACAGGATGTGAAAAATATTCACAAGAAATAAACATCTCCAGCCTCTTGTTGCACCCATAAACAACAAAATCACAATGAAATGTTACACAGAAAGCAGTCTGCTGTGTGTGGGTGAGATCCAATTTCAAATCTAAACATCTCTTGAGCTTTCTGAGCACTGTTGAGAAGCACCTCAGTTGGCCTTTTCCAGGGACAAAATGTTACTCAAAGGTGTAGCATTGTATTGAGATGACCAAAGCCTTCAGAGGATGAGGTCCTGCTTCTCAAAACAAAGTTATGATGAACCAAGGGTATAAATTGGTTTTCGATGCTTATTCATCATTATTTCTAAATCTTCAGAAAGACAGAAGCCATTACAGCTCATTACAGTCCTCCTGAAACAGTCTTAAACAGCCGGCCCCTCTGGCCACTCTCCTGGGAGTCACCCACTTCACATGGCAGCAGAACCCATCCTGACCTATCACTCTGATGTGCAGCAGACTTCTCATTATACAAATTATCTGTCATTACCAAACAAAGCTTCAGCCAAATGTTAATAAAAGGTTTAACAAAAAAGCAAAACACTCCAAATGGACCAATGTTGCACTGTTTTCCAGCTTTTTGCAACCATTCATGACAATGCAAAATGATCATACAGTGTTTTACATGGACAGCATTTTAAATAACTTTTTAGTGTTTTTTTTAAACAACTACATGGAAAAACACCCCGGCAATTTGGATGGTAAGAGAAGTCAGGAAACATTTCTAGTGGCTTTGATTTAAGAAGTTTTAGACCCATAAGGCTCAGCCACACAAAGGAAAGTGTGACACTCACCCAAAACTGCCAAACATCAAATTTTCCATTAGAAAACCCATAGCACATTTGAGCTGAGGAGCCTGTAGAAAACTTATTAAGTTCTAGTTAAAGGAAAAGAAAACATACCTGTTCTGCTGACCTATTTAAATTGAACCCAACAGATGGGCTGATCCTCAACAGACATTCCTTCACCAGAAAACACCTTGGTGACTTCCAAGGTGTTGCCAGCTTGTCCATGACAAAAGGCAGGGACCGTGGCATTAGTAATGACAATCAAGCACATCTAAAATTCTCCTAGTTTCTTCTACTTGCCATGTTTTTGTCACAGCTGTTTTGAGGGGCTTCAATGCTTCATCAGTCTTCCAGGAGGCAACACAACTTTGATGAGCAGGCTGGTATTTATTAAAGGAAAAGCAGTCAAGGTTAATGGCCCTCTTCTCTAGAGGAAGCTTTGAACAATAAAAAAACCATTCTCTTTATGCTTTCTCACAGACAATTCTAGATGCAAAACATTTTCAGCATAGGAGTTAAGCATAGAAACAGGAGTGAAAAACCAGCAAATACTCTTAAGGAAGATCACTCTTTCTCGTACGTCTGCTAGAAAGTAAAACAAGCACAGACCCCCCTGTACTCTCCATCCATGAAGAGTCCATAAATCTTTTAGAAAGAAAGACAGGCCACAATCACTGCTTGTTTCTGTTCAAAGTAAAGCTAAGAAATTGCTGGAGAGTCACTGGTCAGTACTTCTGTCCAAACACCATGGAAGACTGCTAGGTCTGTCTATTAAACCCTTGTTTGTCTATTAAGCTTTTTAACTCCTGTCTATATATATATATATTATAAAAAAAAAAAAAAAAAAAAAAGCGTTTGTTTGCCAGCGCGCCATCCTTCGCT
>JANIJG010014358.1:23937-47174 GCA_024611175.1 Megaceryle torquata
CTTAACCATGCAAAAATTAATCGCTAATTTTGAAAATAAAATTTTCAGTCCTCTCTTTTTTTTTTTTCAGAAAAAAAAAAAAAAAAAAAAAAAAAAAAGACTGACAGGAAAATATAAATTTGCCTGAAACACTGAGGAGTTTTTTTTCCCCTATCCACAGGATATTTAGTTTTCCATCTGCTCAAAGGCTCATCTTGCCAAAGAAAATCATATGATTTCCAATAGCTTCATCATCCACTTGAATTCACATGAACTTGGAGTGCTACTTGAATGCTGTGTTATCCTCCCAGGAGTATGCACTGGGGAACTGTGATGCTCCCTGCTGACATTCTCATGCAGCATTGCTGCAGATCAGCCAAAGGCATTTCCAGCACCCGCACATTTTATATCTGTGGCTTGCAGCATAAGATAAATCAGTATTTTAGCATCTGAATTTCAATTTGCACTATGACTTCACACACTCACACATTTCTTTTCACACAGCATGGTAAGCTCATTTAACCTATTAAAACCATTTACTCTCCTCTCCTTTTCAGCAGCACGTTTTCAATTTAAACCACTTCCCATCATTTTGGCCTGTCCTCATAGCACAGACTCTGCCCTAGCCACATCTTCTGTTTGAGAGTCCATGAGAAGTGCTATTGCATACTGCAGCCATGCCTTGGCTGCAATCCCGCATCACAGAGGATGATTAGTTCCTTGAACCCTTGAAAGCTTTCTGCATCCTGTTAGCTAAGATCAGGCCCTGGCATTCAAAGGATGGTTAGTCACACCATTTCCATTGAAATCAGTGGGGGTTAAGTGCTTAAGCAGGCTGGGCCAAATAATATCTAATATATGAAGCATAGAGGTTAAGAGAAAGACTCTGTCCCACACTCCTGCATTGCACAGATAACTATGAGGTTTGTCTGGAAAATTGTAGTGGGGCTGCTTTGCCACCTGACAGCTCAGCCTCAGTTTTGCCAGTACACTGGGTCAGGGTAAAAATGGCTGAGGGGCAAAAGTTCCCATATCACAGTCAAAGCCAACCAAACTGCTGAGTGATCTTCCTCTTTACAAATGATGATGTTTAAATATGTTTTCATTTAATTTCATAGAAATAGGCTATAATAAAATATACAATCTTAAAATGCAAACCAAAACCCAAACCACAACAATTTACTCTATCTAAACAAAACTAAAGATTTTAATTTTCTCTCTTGTCAGGAAATGTTGCAGGGTGTAGTTTGAAGTCTATTTTTCAGACAGCTTGGACCTTTGGGAAGCAGTTTCAGAAAGAAACCCTAAACAATCCAAATTCTCACACCTTCTGTAATCAGGATTTGATTGTCCAGCCTGGCCCCAGGCAGGGACTGCAGAGTGAGCTGGAGGCAGGTGCAGGCATCTCTCTATCCCTTGCTGCTAGCTTCCCAAACAGCTCAGTGCCTTGTGGAGTTACTGACCCTTTTATGATCACCTTTTGTTGTGTTGTTTTGGGGTTTTTTTGTTGTTGTTGGTTTTTCTGGGTTGGTTTGTTTTTTTTTTTTTTCAAAAGAAGCATCATCTTCAAAGGAGCAGCTACTGTGGCAGCCAGAAAAACAGGAATTTCATTTAAATAGCTTTCACATGGACTTCTCAGAGAAAAGAAATAAGCTGCCCAAAAAGCCAAGCACCTCTCCCTGGGTGCAGAGCAACTTGCAAGGTGGCTCAGGCATCTCTGCAGACATTTCTCTCCCTGCGGACACGTATGATCTGTGTTAGGGTTGCTGCTGCATCAGGAGGTGGAGGGGAGGTGTGATAGGGGTCTTGTAGCTGCAGTTATAACTGAGTTACAGCCTCAGAAACTGGACGACCATTAAATCCATTACAACAGCATAGTAAGCTGATGGGTCTGGCAATGTTTCTACTGGTTTCAGTGTTTCCAGGAGCCATCACCAACAAAAGCTACCATCCAGATTTCTGCTTCACTGTAGATCATTCTTAGTACTGTTAAGTGAAAGTAGAGACAGAGGGGGAGAAAAATCTTTAAACCATATTAAAAAAAAAAAAAAGAAGAAAAAGCAGAGGACGAATCCTAGCATTATCCATCCAACAACACCACCTAAAAGTCACAGCAAAAAAAGGGGGAAATGGGAAATAAAAAAAATGATACAGGGAAAAAGAAGACACAGTAGACAAAAAGTGTGACCTGAAAGGTAGAGGATCACTACCGCATGGCTACATGCATGAAGTAGAGTCTCACTCACTTGCATGCTTGTTGTAGGCATGGGGAACAGGGCAGACAGCCCACTGTACTTAGAGCATCATAGAATCATAGAATGGTAGGGGTTGGAAGGGACCCCTGGAGATCATCAAGTCCAACCCCACTTGCCAGCACAGGGACACCTAGGACATGCCAAACAGGAACAGATCCAGGTGGTCTTGAAAGTCTCTAGAGAAGGAGACTCCACAAACTCTATAGGCAGTCCGTTCCAGTGCTGTCACTCTCACAGTGAAGAAGTTTTTCCTCATGTTGAGGTGGAACTTCCTGTGTTTCACCTTGATACCATTACCTCTTGTCCTATCACAGGATACTACAGAAAAGAGAGTGGCCCCTTCCACTTGACACCCACCCTTCAGATATTTGTAAACATTACTAAGATCCCCTCTCAGCCTTCTCTTCTCAAGACTAAACAGTCCCAGTTCACTCAGCCTTTCCCCATAGAGAGATGTTCCAGTCCCTTGATCATCCTTGTAGCTCTCCGTTGGACTCTCTCCAGTTGCTCCCTGTTGCTCTTGACTTGAGGAGCCCAAAAGTGGATATAGTATTCCAGATGTGGTCTCACTAGTGCAGAGTAGAGGGAGAGGAGAACCTCCCTTGACCTGCTGGCCACACTCTTCTTTATGCACCCCAGATACCATTGGCCTTCCTGGCCACAAGGGCACATTGCTGTTCCATGGATAACTTATTGTCCACCAGGACACCAAGGTCCTTCTCCTTCGAAATTATTTGCAGCAGGTCTACCCCTACCCTGTACTGGTGCATGGTTTTGTTCCTCCCCAGATGTAGGACTCTACACTTATCCTTGTAGAACCTCATTAGGTTTGCCTTTGCCCAGCTCTCCAGTCTGTCCAGGTCTCACTGGATGGCAGCACAGCCTTCCAATGTATCAGTCACTCCTCCCAGTCAGCAAATTTAGTATTGTCAGCAAATTTGCTGAGGGTACACTCTATCCCTTCCTCCAGGTCATTGATGAAGATGTTGAATAAGATCGAAACCAGAACTGACCCCTGGGGAACACTGCTAGTTACAGGTCACCAACTGGACTCATGAAGTACTTGATCAGCACTTTGTACTTGATTTAAAATTTTCCTCTGCCACTGTGCCTTGTCCATAGCCTAAGGCAACAAACAAGCAAACAAAGAAACATCAGAACAGAAAAAGCAATGTTACACTTCAAAATTATGCAAAAAAGAGAAGCACAGATGGAATAATTTTCAGATTTGGATTTGTCCTCTGACAGCTTCTTCTCTGTGGGTTTTTTGGGTATTGATGAAGTGAGGAAAGCCTACAGCTGCATTTCCCTTTTTAAAAATAAACATGCAGTCCTAAGCAGAAATCTCTTGTTACATGAAGAAGCTCATTTTGACTGATCTCACCCATTTGCACAGGCAGGAACTTCCCCAGAGGTGCTGCACTGGTCCCCAGGAGAGACACATGTCATTGCATGGCCCTAGGGAAGATGCATGAGTGCACTGAAGTCTACCCCACCTCACCTCCACACCCTGAGACCAGCCAGGTACCACTTTGGAAAAAGCACAAGAATGGTACAAACATATGGCAATATCTCCCCTGAATCAATTCCCAACCTCCAGCAATTTATGGATCAAGGACTTCCCAAGCCAGAAGTATTTTCTGTGGATTTAAAACCACCATTGGAATTTTTGTTCCACAGCTGGACAGAGTATTGTACAAAGACCTACCTTTTCCTATTAGTTTCAAATATGCCACTGGCAATACCCAGCACTTCCCAGGCTTTGCAGGGTGCAGGAATGGCCTCATCTCCCCTTTGAAGAGCCCCAGATTGCTGCAAAGGCCAGAAACGGCTAAGGGCTGGCACTTTGCCTCTCTAGGAAGGAGGCTGGCTGGAGGTCATCAAAGATGATGTGCACATGTTCCCACCCAGAGCTGGGGCATCATACCAAATGATTCAGCACAGGGCAAGGGAGGCTAGGCTCAAGCCTGAGCAGAAGACATTAGCCATGGTACCCAAGGAAATGCAGCTCCTGCAGCTGGGAATCACAATTTCTTAGGATCTCAACAGACAGCTCCAGCAGACACCTAAGCAAGGGACCAGTTTTTCCCACAGCTCAGCGCATCAGGCACCGTGCTCTTTGGAAAACCTGACTCACAACGTTACAAGCAATGTCAGCATCTTGAACCCTGTTATTTATCTGTAGGACAACAATGTCTAGAGGCCCCAGGCGTGGCATAGCATTGCTCTGTCCTGACGTTGGGTAATCCTGCTGGCTGCGAGCAGTAGCTCCAGGAGAGCTGACCTGGCCTTGGCAACTATCATCAGCTTCTTGGAATGCTCTTAGGCAGACACAGCTTCCCACTGGCCACAAGCCATCCTATTTCTCTTTTCTGATAAGGCACACCACTGTAGAGAATATTTAGATTTGAAACCACAGTGCCAGCCTCCAGCAGCTCTGTTGCTGTTGGGGAGGCATCCCAAGCACATATCACTTGGCTTAATTTTATTCCGTGCAGACCTAGCCCCACCGAGTCTACATCACCAGCAAGACAGACACAGGCAACCAGCATCTTTTTTTCTGTGGGTCATGTATGCACTCCTAATCCTTCATCAGCCTTCAGGGAAGAAGCTGCCACTCCTTCCCTGAGCTCATGTTTTGCTTCAGCCCATCAGGAGTTTTTTCTGACATGCACTGTGGGGAGGCAGTGTGGGGTTTCATCCCTCTTCTCTCCAAGACTTTCTGAAAAGATCCAGCTTTGACTTCCCCCATGGACATTCCAGGGATATAGTAAAATAAGGCTCATGCCAAATGTGAAACAGTCAGAATTCAGCTAGCATCAGTGTCACCATAACAGGGACATGGAACAAAACTGGGAGGCTGCTCAACCTTCTGGCCAACACAGGGAGAGAAGAGGAAGCTGATAGGCAGCCTCACCCAGCAGGGGACAATCATTGCCTAGTGACCTGCATCAGAAATCCCACAGTTTCAGAAGTTCCATGCAGAAGGAAACAATTCTACCAGCTGCAAGGGAGTACATTTTGAAATGCAATGAAAGAAGAGGGCTTCCTTGAGCAGAGGAGAGGGAGGAGGAAGGGAGGTCTCTCAGATGCGAAATTAGTGTATCAGTTTGATTTCTGTTTTTTGCCCAACCTTCCTGGTAACCACAGGAGACCTGCCATAATCTTTGCAGAAGTTTTAACTGCTTTCCACATGCGCTGGAAGGGCCAGTGCTCAGCACCCTGGCAGATGGGCTGTGTGCCCACCTGGTCCCCATCAGCCTTGCCAGGGACAGCATAGCACCACAGGTGCTCCCTAACTGGAGCAGAGACATCTTTTGTTTGCAGTGCTTTACAAAACAAGAAACATCCCAGCCTCCCAGAACGTGTTGCTGTTGAGAGGACTGTAGTCAGCTATGAAAAGGCCTTAGAAGCCTTCCAGAAATAAAACAATCAAAACCATCCTCCCAGTCCTGAAGTAAAGACAAGAGGAGACTGGTACTACTGCTACAAGATGTTATAAGTCTTCCCAACCCATCTAGCCCACAGCAAAATAGACCAGAAGAGGAAAAAGCCTTGGTGAACTGTGACAAATGGCATAGCATGCTGCTTCTGATTTGGACCTGGTCTTGCAGCCCTTCCACCAAAATTACAGGACATCTCCTTACCCTGCATGAGTCAGCAGGAACACACAAGTTTCTGTGGAAAGGAGGAGCAGTTCCACAGATACACGATAAGATGTACCTGTACACTTTTGGTAGGTGTACCTGTACACTTTTGGTAGGTGTACCTGTAGTAGCCTGTTAGCCAGAAACATGTGTTTCAAAAAGATATCTAAAGAAATGAGCCTGCAATTTAACTTTTGGCAGAGAATGAGCAATAGGATAGGTCCTTCTTTCAAACCTATGCCTCTAAGACAAGCCTTGAAGATTGATTACTAAATGTGAAAGTATTAGTTCAAGCTAAACAACAGAATCAGGAAAGTAATTCGAAGAATTATTTGTTATACAAATACTCAGGTTTCAGAATACACAGTTGAGGATGAGTGCATCTCTGAGGGCTACAGCACACGGGTAGAAACACTGAGTCAGTGTCAGCTGTACACAGAATGCCACCATCAGCCCACTCATGTTTGCCTTGTGCATTTACCAGTCTTAACTATCAGATGGAGATTTTTGGCTTGTGTGTCTGGAGGCAGTGGGGTTGCCCACTCAACCTTCACGTTGCTGCAGTACATGGACATTGGGATTTTGCATCGCAAACAGGAACAGCTCTTAGCTGATTCATGCTCAAAGTGACAGGGGATTTTCGGTATTATCACAACACAAGACGTCATCTTCCTGTGCCAGCAAGGGTGCTTAAGAATGACTGACCTGCCTTCACAAAACTATCAACGCAAGAGTGTAGCGTGTGATCTATTGCTCTTCCACACTCACGCTCCCTGTGGTTTCTGGGCACACAGTAGCAGTCTGCCTGCTACACACTGTAAACCAAACGACAAGTTGGGAAACATAACAGGTGGGAGAGGATTCATGCATGCATAGATACAAGAATTCACAAGGGGAAAAAAGAGAAATGCATCTAGTTGAGGTCAGCTAACATTTGTGTCTGAATTAGTACATAAGAAGTAAATGAACAGGAAAATAATCACTTCCTTTCTTTCAGAAATAGCAACAGTGTCAGGCACGGGAAGTACACATGCTCTCATGTTTAGATTTTCAAATAAATGTCAGATGAAATGACATCAAAGAAGAGATGGAAAAAGCCTGGGAAAGTCCTTTTTTATTTAGTTTTTCCTTTGCAAAAAAAGCAACATTTTGCTTTATTTCTATATTTGCAGTTTCACTGAAACCATTTCGCTCAGAGTACATCACTACAGACCATTCAGCAACTGTTCTGGAAAATATTTGCACGCGTTAAAACACATGTTACTTCAAATTAAAGTCTGTTATCTCCTTAGAAAGACTTCACCAAGATGAAAAATATGACAGGACCCAGCACACAGGAATTACTCTCTCCAGTAAAAGCATAAAAATATATTTTTAAAAAAGCTGATTTTCCTTACATAATCTGTCTCCTGTTTTCCTGTACAGAGATCATTTTCTATGCTACCAGACCTGGTAGCACCTTTCAATTGTCCCTCACTGTTTTAAAGCATCCCCATTGATTTTAATGGGCTTGGTGCAAACAAAGGCAATGTTATTTGTTTCAACACTGATGTGTCTGTGTTTGTTCCTACATTCTTCAGTTTCCAATTCAACCTTGGATGGCTTCTACTTCTTGTCACTCCAATTTAACATATTTCTGAGTATTGTTTCAATTCCACTCCTTTAAAGACAGCTTGTATGGATGCAGTGACCCCTTTCTACTCCACTGATGAGTTGAGGGAAGGAGCAGAGCCCTCTGTCTGGGAAGAATCCAGCCTTAGGGATGGCAGGTAATGAATCAGAGGTGAACTCATTCCCAGCATTTCACACTGAGCAGCAGCTGCTGGGAAGTTTCTGTTCTACAGACTTGCTTCTTAGGGATATTCCAATTCAACTAGGTCTAAGGTTAATGCTGAGACACTTTATTTTGACACCAAGAGGCACAAACACCTAATAGATAGCTATGGTTGTGATATATGCTACCAGAAATGAGAAATAATCTGAATTCCTCTGCTCAGTCTCAGTCCAATAGCCAGCATGCACCAAGTGCCTCACACCAGTAACAGACAGAAAGGGTAGGTACAGAAATGGTAGTGTTGGTGGTAAAGTCCTGCAAGTCAGGTCTTGCACATAGACATCTAGCACTGCATAGGAGGCAGCAGCATCTTGAAGTGAATATTCAGCAGCAACTTGCTCCTTATATGCTCTTCTCCCCAGTGCACCAGGTTAAGGACCAACCTGTGAAAAATAGCTTTAAAGGACTCATAACCCAAACTATCCTCTACCCTGAAAACGAAAAGCAAACTCTGCCCAGGTTCACTTTTTGAAGAGCAGAGAAGCAGATGGGTCAGGGTCCATAGCCCACAATCCCACAGGCCTGTTCCTGGAGATTCCTTCTCCATGCCAGGCTGGGGTGGTGCCTGTACTGACTGCAGTCTGCCCACATGTCACAGGAGTTTTCTATTAAAGGATCCTGCTTTGCTGTGTTTTCTCCTTAGCTAGAAGTGAAGCAGTATCAGCTTCTTTGCTTCCATCAGGTGGCAGAGGTATTACTACCTTTAAAACAGTAAGCACAACCTCCACGCAAGATGACAGCCACAGCAGTTCAACCTGGCTCAGGTCTGAGTGAAGCAAGCAGCCTTCCAGCAGCAGCCCCAAGAATCACAGTAATTTACCTCTAGGGGAAGCCTGATTAATATACCAGCTCTTTTTAAATCATGGTGCAGACTCATTTTGCTTTTAGGAGGCAGCCAAAATGTGCATATGTCTCAACTTATTTCAAGGGAGCTTTTGCTGAGTAATTCTTCCTCAAATTAGTTTTCAGCAAGATGGCACGACCAGGCCTCCCACGTCATGGGATTAAGTGCTGTGATCCCCTTTTGTCAAACCACACTTTCTGTTTTTAGAGAAAAAGATCACTCTCATTTTTCTAAGATACATTTATTGTGTTCTCAGCAGTGTAGGAAGCTAACTTCAGAAAGGCAGGTTGGGTGATTCAACTGAACCAAGCATCTTGGTAGTCACTTCCTCTTTTGGTGGCATTTATTCATTTTAAAAGGGTAGCATAATACCCATTTTAAAAATCTAAAAAACCACACAGATTTGTGTTCCTCTTTCCCTTCCTTGAAACAAAACCAGCTTGTACTGAGTACTGGAGTTGGAGAAGCCAGCTGGAGATGGAGGAACAGAAGCGTCTTCAGATGACCTGAACACCCTGAAATGAGAGATGCAACCTGCCTGCACCCACAGCACTTCTCCAGCTCATTGGAGAGAAACACAAGGGTAAGAGTGAGATGAAAAGGCAGTGGAAAGGGCAATGCTAAAAAAATATCCTCAAGCCAGCCTGCTTCAGGGCTTAATGCACAGCATTCAAAGCAAGGCAGCAGACGTATGGGCAAGAGGCTACAGGGTCTGAGCCCTGTCCTTCTCATGCAGGAGACCCACTGACCCCTTTAATACCTGGCAATGCCCATGCTGGCATCTCATGCTCAGCCAATTCCTCCTCCTCCTCCCTGTGCCTGTTTGTGTGTCATGCCAGTCTCCTGCCCTCAAGCAGAGGCTCGCCAGCAGCCGAGCGCTGCAAATGGGACTGACTCAACAGATCTGCAGGAATTGCTCCGCACACCCACACGAGAAGACGGCAAGGTTCATTGCCAAATCCCATCTCTCACTGTCCTCAGCTCAGCACCTCACTCATCTCCACAGCGTGAATAAGGAAGCGCCTCTCATGAGTCAGCAACCATCACCTCCAGACTCAGTGCAGCAACATGAGCTGTGACGGAGGATTTGTGACCTCTCATCAAGGTGGTAAGCTCCTGCTTGCTGCCCATGCTGCACCTTGCTGATGCTCTTCCTAAGAGGGGAAAAAACCCCACCACTTCCCATGTTAGAAAGGTGGAATGGAGAAGCTTCAGGGCAAGCTGGTGGGTTAAAGCAGGACCCAAAGGGAACCCCCAGCACTCCAGGTCCAGGAGCAGCTCCTGTGCCAGGCAAAGAGCTGACCTGTGAGGAGGGACAGCACTCCCTCTTCCCATGCTGTGCAGTGAGACAGTGTTCCTGGAGAAACACCAGGCCCACATGGGGCTCACTTGGCTGCTACTGAAGCAAAACAGAAATCAAAGCAAATAGGAGATGCCTGTGATGCTTTGATTCCTTCGTCTGGGTTTTCACTTCAAGTTGCAGATATCTGGTTCCTCTCCCCTGCATGCCTCCCTGGTGCCACTGTCCTTGCTCTGCCAGGAACTGCTGCTGCTGCTGCTGCACATTTGTCTTCCCTCTCCAGTTATGCAACCAGTGAAGCTCTTCCTAAAGGAGAGCTTAACAGCTATTGTCTGCCAAACTACCCGGATGTATCAGGGGCAATGTTTAAATATTTTGCAAGAACTGATCCTGTTTCTGTTTAAATCTGGTTTAGATAAGAGCAGTTTTCACCACCTCTGGAGGTCAGCAGAACATATATGGATGCAATTCTCCAAGTGAGGGAGAAGTCCCCTGACCTTGCTTTGACCAGCAGCTCCTGTAAATCACATTAGGCATGTCCAGAGAGAGACATGGTGTCCTTCAACAACCTCACACACACCATGACTGTCAGAAATGGTGGAAGGATGAGCTTGGTTTCCCACTGGGCTTCCTTTTCGTTCTGTCCCATGCTGTTTATACCAGATCCTGCTCCTCCCTCTCTGCCATGCTGAGTGTTTCAGGACAGCCCCTCCCTCTCATGTATGTTAGAGCCACTGAAAGATCAGGCAAGGGGAATCAGGCCCTGATCTTTGTTCCAAGGCAAATCTGCATCTACAGCAGCATGCTGAATTGCAGCCTCTCCATCTGTCACGTTTACAGTCATGTTTAGAGATGTGTGTTTTGAGACAAAAGTTCATCCTCAAGCCAGAAATTCATTAAGGCAATGTCGAGCTAGTTAGGATGACAGCAGTCTGCTTTGGCCAGCTCATCCTCTCCCTCAGATGCAGTCAGGCATGAAGAGTTTTGATTTGAATTCAATTAGCAAGCAGGATATTTTTCTGCCATGATAATGATTACCTTTCATCAAAGCATGTTTCAAAAGCTTGCATATCAGGCAGCTGCTGAAAGGGCTACCCCTTGATATATGACTTAAGTAGAAGACAACAGACTCCAACTACGACATCTTCTGCTAGTTGGAAAGGACTCCAGGAGACTCCCACTTGAAGGTTAATTGCACACATGCAAGACCACTGGTTCCTATTTAGTTACTTGCAGAGGAAAATGACAGCATTTTCCCCTCCTTTCCTCTGGCTAAAATCTATGAAAGAAAAAACTATGAAAGAACACCTCCCTGTGAACATAAGTTAGGGGGTAGCTTCAACTGTGGTAGCTTCTGAGTGCTTTAAAGCGAGAGAGGTTCAAAGATCAACCCTAGAAATAATGCATCTGGTAATGAGAAAATAGAGATTCCCTGCTCACCAGCAATAGAAGTACTGGTTTCATCACATATGAGATAAGCAGCTCTCTGAACTGTGAAATATCTTGTTTGACACTGAAACAAGCAGCCACCTTAATACATACAGATCATGGGCAAGAGGTGAAATGGCTTTAGCTGGCAATTCCCATAGCCTTTTCACACAGTCCATGGAGATCCAAACATAGATGACGGTGTTGCTTCCCATCAGACACAATGTCATTCCGCAGCCTAAAATACCTGAGAGCTCGGGGTCCACTTCAACCACAACAGGCACTTGAAGATTTGCTGCCCTTTCCCTCCTCTACCATTTAGAAATACCACTAGGCACCTTCCCATTGCTGGGGATACAAGCTGTCTCTCATTTCCAGCCCAAAACTACTCAAGGTTCATTTTGCTGTTGCACACTGCAGCCCACTCTAACTCTGGACTCACCGATGGACAAGACTTCTACTTCTCGCTGCATCAGCATAACAGCTTAGCATCCCAACATGCCCATAACCTGCTTTCCTCCTTAATGTACTGCAGCCACAACATGCTCATTCAAAGAGTTTAAATAGTTAAGCGGGGCTCCTTTCATCTCTGGTGGGTTACAGATAACAAGCGGTTTTGCTGGCAAATCGAGTCAGGGCTTCATGTTGTCTTCCTGCCCAGTAGCTTGCCCTGTGCACTTATGCTGAGGGCAAACCCTCAAACCACCAGAGCCAGCTGCTTGCTCTAGGCAGGGGGATTGGGCCTGGGAAATGCTCACAGGGATCCCACCACGATACAGCAGAGAGGGCTGTCACTCCTGCAGCTGCCTCCCTCTGGCACAGAAGCAGTAATCAGCAGGCAGGCAATGGTAATATCTTCCTTTAGCACAGCTGGTTTAGAGTGAACTTGCCTTAAATTATAGCTGAGCAAGCAATATTGCTTAGCCAGGTATTTAAAGGGGAAAAAAAAAGCCTTCTCTGAAGAAGCAACCAATTTGTAGTCTAGCTGTAGCTTAGATTTAGTTAGATTATAGTTTAATTTTGAAGTTATTAATTTTGAGGTTATAGAATCTCTCATGCAAGATTCAGATGGAAAGTTCACTTCTGACAGGATAATAGCTTTGAGCTATGCTGTGGATATTTTATCTAAGCTCAGCAAGGCATCAATAGATATTGAAGAGGGGCTTTTGGCAAGCAGAATTTCTCTTTTTCCACTGATGCAACAGAAATTGTATTTTTAAATACTGTCTAACATTGACCAAACTGAACATACACCTCAGACCACAATCTTGAGGCACACAGGGTGAATAAGCCCATTTCAGGCTCCACGAAAGACTTGTAGAGCCATGTTCAGCGAGTTGCTGTTCCCCGGGAACAGGCCACTTCACAAGACTGCGTGTGTGCAAAAAGGCATTTGGGCAAAAATGAATGGATATAAACCAGCCAGCCATCAGCCATACAGAAACATGAATGTAGGTTAAAAAAAAAAAGTGTGAGGAGAGGGGATGAGGGGGATGATCACACCATCTTAGGTTAATTTTAGGCATCTAACTTAGGTGCTTATACCAGACCTAGGCAGTCAGCAAAGTATCCAGAAGGTGACTCAGATCCCTGGAGCCCAGGTTTGGGCTGTGCCTCCTCAGGCAGACTGCCCGCCTGCACCCCTGGCACAGCAGCCACCTCAGGTGCCCAGAGTTTTACAGCATGAGGAGCTTCCACCCTCCAGAAAAACATCAAACCAAACCAAGACTTCAGGAAACAGCAGGAAAGTACATAGCACTCAGGCCCAAATACTTTACCATATAAGTAGACTAGTGGTTGCAGAAATAACAGGCATGTCACTTACAGCACCTTACAGCAGAGGATCTGAAAGCAGAACCTGGAGCTGCTGAAACCCTGGTCTCTGCTCAGACACTATCCCTGGGGTGCTGCTGGGAGTTGTCCTGCTCTGCACCCTCTCTAATCCTTACTATGCTGACTGGGGACCTCTCCAAAGACATGCCACCAGCCCATATACTCAATTACTCGTCCAAGTGCTGAGACCCCATCTCCCCGTCAGGAAGCAATACTACTCAACACCAAAATGGCTCCTGGACAGTCTTCTCTTCCCTGACAAAGTACTAACACTCTCTGCATGTCACAAACTAGAACAAACACTTAAATGCAGGCTGCTCCAGAAGACCACCAGCTACCTGGCACAACACCTCTTCCAGAGAGACGAGGGTCTAGAGATGGAGATCTACCTGGGCCAGTATATCCTTCCTCCCACCTTTACAAAAGCCACTTCTTGTCAGGAGGTGAGACTGAGCTATACCTTCAGCCAGCCACCAGTCTCAGCTCCAATTCAGGATGCACACACACCTTTCCCAGTTTAAGAAAAGGATATCAGACAGTGGACTGCAGCCAGAAAAGCATACTAAAGAGACTTCTTTTCAGGAATAAGTATTATTCTCTCTAGGCCATGAGCTGGATTTAAGCCACCCTGTTACAAGGGAGAGATTCATTATCAATGCCCAAATTACCCACTGGCATGCGCAAGTTTCTTTTTCATCTGTGCTGTGTAGAGACACACACACACAATCACAGCTTGTTTCTGCCACTCCCAGTAGCACCTGTAAGCATAGTTCCCAGGCAGCAGTCACAAACAGCGCTCATGGCACCCACAAGCCCATCAGCAACTGCCACTGTCAAGAGTGGCATGCAAAGGTGCAACCCCACAGTCTCTGCCCCTTAGTGAGACATGGGCCAGAACTGCCATGCTCTGCAGAGAAACCGTTTCAGAGATGGCCAGCTGGCCATCTCCCGAGTCAGACACAGCATCTACTGTCAGCTGGCTGTTGAACACTCTGTATGGATCTGCAGTGTGAAAGAGAGGAGCAGAAGAAAGATGTTTGAACTGTTTGACCCAGACGCTTGGCACTGTAAAGCAAAAAAAGGTTTTTCTGACATGGCAAAACTGGTTAAGGCATGAAGCACAATCCTGCCACAGAAAAAAAATCAACTAGTAGAGATACAACAAAGGGCTTAGAATCTCTATGGTGAGTCCCAGTGTCCCTGAGCCTGGAGGGAAACTGTTATCCTGAATATCCTGTACTGTCTAAACACTAGGTGAATGTGAAGAGTGTGGAAAAGCCACAAACCTGTCAGGTCCCTCCCATGGCAATGGGAAAGAAGCTGGGGGGAACAGTGCACTGATTTGCAACAAGTCAGCTTAATTCCCTGATGAGTTGCTTAAACAGTGAGAACTTCCCTGGAGCATCTACTCAGTTTCTGAGTGTTCATGACACAAAAGCCATTGGTGTTTTCCATGTCATTTGGCACCATGTTCCTGATGTTGTAAAATGATGAGGACTGGCAGTAGTCAGTGGAGATCTGCTGTTTCACATGAGCTGGAAGAGCACACCTGAGTTACTACAACACTGTTTTGTTCACATGACTATATGATAAAACTTCTCATTAACTACATAGTAAATGCAATGGGAAGACTCTTCTGCTAATTATTTCTATACCTTTAGGCAACAGAGTAAAATCAATATGTAGCAAGAAAACGATAGTTAAATAACCTTGGCAACCTGTGCTGTAGGTAACTGAGCATGTCAGTGGATGGGAATGCCTTGGCAAATCAAGGTACCAATAAAACTGGGCTTCAGATGTGCATCACCCACCAAAGCCACCTCTGATTCCTTCAGTACAGCCAGCCTCACAGCTCCTTGCAATGAGGTCCTACAGTCCCTTCACTGCTGCTCTGAGGAACCTACACAAGCAGAGTAGGTTTCCCTATACTTTCTTGTATTTAAAAGTCTATGCTACCAGTTATTTGCTTTAACTCTACTGGACAACCCAAAGGAGGGAAAACGTCCTTAGCAATCATGCAACCATACTGGTATAACATCACTTGAAGTATCTCACAGAGGAATAAGTTTCTGAATTCAGTCACGCTTGTATAAAACCAGGGCTCACCGTGGTGTAATTCTATGACCCCTCATTAATAGTTCCTTCTCCCCCACACAAGGAAAGACCAGAGCCAAGGATTTAAACCCAAGGAATTTGTCATTTTGGCCCCTCTGTTTTGCTGTGTCCACTTTCATCTTGCTTGAAGGGATCTGCGTTTCCAAAAGCCACTGAAAGTTTAGTTAAATATGAGCACCCAAAACCTGAGCCACCCTAAGAGTTATGCATGTCTGAATGCCTTAGTACGTTAACTTTGTCTGTCAGCTGTGGAGTTGAAGTTCATCGATCTGAAAGCGAGATGACGATTTACAAAACAAAACCACAACCACTTGTTAGCTGCAAGTGTCTTCATATACGCTGCATTAATTCAGAAGTGAATTAGACTGATTAGACATGGAAATGCAGCTGAAGCGTTCAGTCCTGGCAGAGCAACGTTCCCTTCCAGACTCCTTGCGTCAAGTCCCGTCCTGCCGCGTTCCCATGCCAAGCTGGCAGGGCCCCGCGCCCTGCCAGGAGATAAAGCAGCCTGCTGCGCGAGAAGGCGCATGCAGAAGGCATGTCTAGCGAGTATGCTCTCATGACTAACATTTCATTTCTGTGATAACACGCTTGGCCACCTACACAACTAGCCCTCTGAATAAATACTTTGCTGCATGGGTTCCCATGAGCAGCAGACTGATGGGAGAGCAAGATAAGCTTTTGCTGTCGCTCTCATAAGGTTTTGCTAGGTCTCGACTATCTTCCAGATCCCACACGCAGCTTTTGTAGCTCCATTTTGTGTCAGTTATTTTTGTCAGGTCACTGTTCTGCTAAAGAAGCACCAGACCCCTACTTTTGTTCATACCAGTACATTGCTGCGCTCTCAAAATGCCCATGCAGGGCAGATAGGTTAGCACAGTGAAACGCCATCCCATCAGACCACAGGCGCATAACCATCAAGCCAGATGGGTTTTTCAGACCCAATAGTCAGAAGCCCCTACCTGGCAAAGGCATCCCCCACATCCTTCCCATCTTTTCCTTCCCTCCACAATGTCCCTGACCAACGTATTTTGAAAGGCATGTATCATGGGTCTATACTGTCATCACAGATCAGCAAAAGCCTTTGCAGCTTCCAAATCTTCAACAACATAAGTTTCCTGACTTTCAAACAGAAGATCACAAGCTTGTTCACAAGAGCAAGTTCCCATCAAAGGAAGTTGTCAGCATAATTGCATTAACTGGCACAAAATAGGCACATCCAACAGCTGGCTTTCCTATCGGCACCAGTCATTGCTTCCATTTCCTCCATGTTACACTGTCAGCACCATGGGCAAAGTAACCTACTCATTCCCTGGTCCCAAGCACCATGGGATCATTCCCACAGCACATGATGGGATAGCTAAGAATAGCCATGTAAAAATCACTATACTCCACACTGGGTGTCACACCTCTGCAGAAGAGGAGTTAGACATCACTCCCTCAGCAGGAAAAAGCAGGAGAGCCCTGCAGAGAGCAAAGAAGTGGTAAGGAGATCCAGGACCGTGCACATGTGAAAGGACAGAGTCATCCTGCTGTCACTGGCATGAAAGGAGCCCATTCTCCAAAACACATCATGCATTATGAAAAGCCTCCAGCATTCTGGGGACAGTGGGATCTCAGCATGGGTTGCACAGGTGAGCAGATAATCTAGACTGGATGCAAGGCTGCAGGCAGGGTACACCCAGAGGGACCAGTCCTAAAAAATAGATTGACAGGAGCAGCTTTTAAGTTGGGGTTTCCAATGCCTGCCATTGCTGGGCAATGAGGGATTGTTTTGCGGTGGAGTAGGTGAGAGGGACTTGCACACACCAGTAAGCATCCCACTCTCTCTTCTGAGCCTGGGCTCTATGCAGGAACCAGGGTGGACCACCACAGCAATAATGGGCAGCTTTATTTCTCAGAGCTCTTTAAACTAGAACCACCTCATCTCTTTTTTTGTTTGTATGAGGAACCTCCTTCCCCTGATATCTTTAATTAAGAGGGTTGTGTGTTGTTTTTTCTTTTACTGTGTGGTAGCTTTTATCTAACAGGTATATGTAAAAAGTGTGCCTGGGGAAAATCATATTCATGGGAACAAACTTAACAAAGCCACTTTAACCCGGCTGCTTTTTTAAGAAGCACCTCAGGCCAATTCCTTGAAGATATTTATGTTCCTCTGGTGAGTTAGAGGCTTCTGAAAACTCCCACTAGTCCCGCTTCCCTTGATTCCTCTGGATATGAGCACTGGGAAGCGCCACTGTCGCTCTGCTCTCAGTCTACAGCATTCATGAGGAGCTGCTTTAAAGCAGGAAGATATGCTCCACCCTGCAAACTGCTGAGGGCTCCAGCCCCTTACAGCACCCAGGGAGTGCTCCAGCAGCTCAGGGGCTTCGCTTGCGATTGTGAAACTCATACAAATCTACGTAAACCACTGCTGACAAGATGCCTCATGGCTACATCACACAGGCCAGGTACACATAACAAGCTTTGGGTTTTTTGCCAGAGAAGTCATCAGTCTGGGGTTCTGCTGTTTAAATGATACAACTTGTGCTGGCAAAATGTTACACAGCTGGTACCACAGTCCTAGCAAAACTCCAAAAAGAGTAAGTTTTAGGAAAGGGACAGAGGTAGGAGAAGGACAGGGCTTTTTTTGCAATATTTTGTCATTCTTTTGGATAATATCAATCTACAATATCATTTCTAAATTATACTTGTTTAAAAAAAAATCTATACAAGTTACCTTAAAAGCTCCTTCTATATCCTCCTGAAGTCCACATCAAAAGGGTTTTCTGGAAGGATCAGCCTCTTCTCAAGCAGCCCGGACTCATGCTTTTGTGGAGGAGAGACCCACAGCAGAAGGAGGGGGAGATGCAATTATTGTGAATAACAGTCTTGTTGCCAATTTCACCAGCTTTAAGTAGTCAGAAATTAGGGACTAGCCCCTTCCTTCTCCCCTACATAGACCCTTCCCATACCAGTTGAAAAAAAAAAAAAAAATCCCCACAAGTCTAACTTGTAAATTTAGGACTCTAGGGAAAAAAAAAAAAAAAGGAAAAAATTAGAAAAATTCTGGGGAGGTTTCCCTTCAGGTGCCCAGGCAAGGAGAGTTTTCCAGCCACAACCCCAAAATTTTCCACTACAAAACCAGGGACAAACACAGCTCCTTTTTGACAGTCACAGTGGGGCAGGCGGCTGAGATGTCAGTGGAGGCTCCTTGGCAGCTGAAACCCTGGGCTGCAGGGTGCAAGGGAACAAAGATGAGCTAAACTAGCCCAGCACAGCCACCATGAACCATGACCCAGTTTGCAGAAGCTGGCACAACCATGAGGGACTCAGTGGTGTGTTTTCACCATGTGTGGACAGGGTACCCTGCAGGGTGAGAGAGGGAGAGGGGACCCACTGGGCATCTTTCCCTGGTGGGAATTGATAAAGTTAAAAATTGCCAAAAATGGGGGGGAAAATGCAGAGGGTTAAGCAATGTAAAGTCAGGCTCCACTGCCCAGCAGCTGCAACACAACCCTTTATATGGCACTGCCAGCAGAGAGACAGCCGTGGTGTGAGGGCCCCACCGGCACTGCTGCTCTTGGGTTTGATTGCCTGCACTGCACCCAGACAGCAACTGCCTTGAGGAGAAACAGTCTCAAAGCACTTCCAAAAATGCGGGCAGGACCTTGCTGCCAAGGAGGCTAAAGCTGGCCCCAGTCGAGAGACATGCCCACGTGTCTGCCCCTCTGCCTCTGCCCAGGGCAGTGCTGGTGTTGGTGCTCCCACTCTTGGGGTACAGTCCTGCTCCATCAGGATGATCTGCACCAATGCCTGGTCACAGAATTGGGAGCATGGGGGGCAGCAGTGGGGTGTGGGCTGCTCCCCTCTAGCTGATTGGGAAGGGGAATTCTGGCCCTCACCATCCTGGTCCCGTGGCTGCTTCTGTGGAGCAGGGGCAGGATCCTGAGCCAAGCAGACGTTTGGCCTGGTTCCTTACACGTGTGCCTTTCATTTGCTTCATTTATGCCCCGTCTCCGGTATGAAATAAGATCCAATTTTTGCATGTCTGCTGAAAATGCTGGACAGGAACACAACTGGTTGTTTCCACACAACACCCTTCAGTTGTCTTCTGGCATTTCCTGTCCTTTTCCTGGCCAGTCACTTCACTGTGGCACTGTTTCTGCTCCTTTTCTGATTGTGGCACAGTAGGACATGTAGTGAGAGGGAAGGAGCAGAAGTGGGTTTTGCTACTGACAGTGATGTTTCAGACCATCCCTGGCTGCCATGGTGTGTGGAGATGGGTGTGTGCTCAGTGCATGGGTATCCCCTCAGTGCACAGCTGCCCTTTGCTAGCCCTGCAGCACCAGCAAAACCAGATAAATCCCCATGCACAGGCTTTTTGTGGGAAAGCAAGTAGAGGAGCATAAGCATGATAAAATAAAGACCACTGAGCACTCAGTTTTCTTGGATCTCATTTACACTGCAAACACGGACAGCCAAAACTGGTCTCTTTGACTGTTGTTAAGCCAGGAAACGAAAGGAGTCAAGTCCAGAGGCCAAGTGAGTGTCACAGGACAGCTTGTGCCTCTGCAGCCAGCCTTTCTCCCCCAGACAGGAGATTGAGACACATCTTCCACTGCCCCTGCCCACCCTGGGGACCAAGGCTGTGCTCACCAAGTCACCACATGGGCAGCAAGGCAGGCTGGCTGCCTGAGCCAGCTCAGGCCCTGCTCAATGTAATTGTTCTTTCTGCGCTTGCTCTGGGCATTTAGCATGGGGGTCTCTGGGGACCACTTTGGGTGCCCTTTACAGCCCAAATACTTGTCTGGCAGCTCTGAGGCTGTGCTGTCACCTTTGGGATTATACCTCTTACATGGATAGGCACAGCAGAAACTATGCTATAGATCCCCTTACATTGTTAACACCAAAGATAACCCTCTGGCAACGCAAATCGACTTCACAAGAGGCCTGGAGCATCTGCTGATGCCACCTTATCACAAGTCCTCTGATAAGGATCGGTCAGGAAGTCTGCTGAGGTTTCCAAACTAGGGTACCAAAATACAAGTATATGCATACTGTCCAAATTGGGGGTTTTGACACAGAAGATCAAACAGATCTTTATTATTATTATTATTATTATTAAATTACTTCTTTCCAGAAGGATTCAGGAGCTCCAGTCTTACTCTGGACTCCACACATGATAGAGGGATGTTCCTGTCCCAGAGAGTGGCTCAGCTCACCCCAGACTACAAACTAGCAGCCCAAGGTAGCACAGATAAAATCACTGCTGCCTACCTTTGTGTTCTGCCACACACCTGGGCTGTCAGTAATGAGTGTTGTTGGCTAAATCTCCTAAAACAGGCACCAGAGCCCTATATTTGAGCCATACTTTTACTTGGGAACTGAGAAACAGCAGTCTAAATCACACATCCAGACACTTCACACTGTAAAACACCTCTAACCCAGTGTTACATGTTTAAGCATCACTCTGCTCTGAGCTTTCATGTCAAAGGGCAAGTGTTGATGGGAGAGTCGGAGAAGTGCAGCAGAGAGGTAAATAAAGGAAAAGGCCTTAAGAGGCTCACAGCTGTTCTGGTATAAAAGAATCATCTTTCAAGCTGATAAAAACAATGTTACAAGCTCTGATAAGAATAATTTCCCTGGGTCTGATAAGAATACAATGAGAACAAGCCTTTTACAATACAGCATGAGTGAACCACAATCCTATCCTGCCCAGAAATACCCTTTCTAGGTGCCGCTTCCTTTTGTTTTCCAGCAGCAAGAGCACTGAAAAGAGCTACTTTATTTTTTCTCCAAGTCTAGCAAACCTGAGCGTCACAGCCAGGAAAGACCTCGATGGGCTCCACCCTATTGAATATGGAGCAATTCAATCCAAAGCAACTAAAGCATGCAAATAATTGCGTTGACTGCAAATGAAATTATTCCTATGTTTAAGTGCTCTACTGAATCAGGGCCAGGGTGCTCAGCACTCTGGAGGATCAAGTCTTAAATGTTTTGGAAGGCTTTAAGTGAGAGGGAATGGTTTGGGAAATAAGGGGGAGGAAAGTGGGCAGGAAAGGAGTTCTCCCACTGAATAACAGGTCAATTATTTCTGAAGTCTGCAGTGCATACAAATAGAGGCAAAAGAATGGTGGAAGGTCTGAATCTGCTTGAACGTTTGTGTTAACTATGACTTACCACCTCATATCCACACTGACCCAGAAACTGGACTGGCTATATGGTTAGGAAATTGAATTAAGAAATATGTCCTGTAGTAGCCTATGCATGCAACTTAACTGCTTTCTCTCCCTATTTCCATCAAAATACAAGCACATATTCAGCCAACGTGCTGTTCTTAAAGGGATGGGATGACTTCCATAGCACAAAGAATGGATGAAATTTTGCATATCGCAAGCTGTAGAAGGTAGATACCTTTTTTGGGTCAAGTTTAAAGTCCATGAAGGCAGCTAAGCATAAACACCTACCCGTGCACATGGGAGGACACCTTTAACACAGGGGGACAGCTCAATAGCCGATGCCAGGCATGGCACTGTTTTGCTGGGTAGGTCTTGCCCACAATGGTAGGTGCAGGGACAGCTCCCCCAGAGCCACTGGTTTAACAGGAGAAAGCAACACAAAACTCAATGGAAATGACCTGCTGAGCTGGACCACAGCTGAGTGCAACACAAGCATTTGGCTGCAGCCACCCAGGGGGGCTGTGGGTGAAATTAAGGAAAACATGAAGCGAGTAGAAAGCCATAACCTCAGCTTCATGTCTAAAGACCAGGAGTATCCTTTGCCATGTTATGCTCCTGAAAGGTGTCATCCTAAGGAACTGGACATACTGACTGGTTCATTCCCAACCTCTCCCAGCACATCGCAATATGCCCTAACAGACATATATTTTGCTTCTCATGTCTGATCTCAGTTTATTCTAAAAACAACAGATGAAAGCCAGCGAGCATTAAAGTAAATAGGAGTTTTGCTCTCAACCACATTTGGAGCAGAATTTGACCCAGAATTAAGAGGACAATTTCTACTGGGGATCCAGCAGGTTTCTGATGCTGTTCCAGTAGCTCCAGGAGGCACACCTGCTCTTGGATCTGCATGGCAATTTCTGTGGTTTGGCCACTGAGAATGGTTTTATATTATTTTTAAATGTTACCATTAAAAACAAGGAGCTTTTTTTTTTTTTTCTCTTTTCCCTCCACTTGACTTATTTTGCAAAAAGCTTAGACAGAACTGAATAACTGTATAGGTGACAAAGCCATACAGAAAATATTCTCAGTACATTTCTGTGCACAGAAAACATTTACAATAGTTGTTCAGGATCATACCCTTTCCCTCAGACTCTCACCCAAGGCCCCTTTCCCCACCCACCTGCCCACTTGCCGGCCTCTCAGGACTGACCCCAAGCAAGCCAGGTACCGGAGAAGTTGCACTGCTGGTGCATGTGGTGTGTTCTCCGGGGACTTCAGTAACCTCTGCTCTGTGTTTCTGCCTTCCTTCTCTCCCATTAATCATAGGAATTGAAAGGCAGGTGATACCAGGCTGATAAACCACATAAGCTTTGCAATACATCCATTACTATCCCATCTTACATAGGGAGACCGAGGGACAGCGGCTGACTCACTCCACATCACAGAATGAAGCTGGGTGGGAGGCCAAGGCTGTGGTCTCATGCTTCCCACCACTGTTCCTTGGGATATATCTTATGCTTTGACCACTGCAGAAATAATATCAGATATCGTTTTCTATAAATGACCAAATCAGAAATATAAACATTCATAAAAATGTATAAAACTGCTTCACATGCTATTGAGCAGCTGTTGCAGGTTTCTACAACTGTTGCCAGTGATGCAGAAGACAATTTCAGTTCAATGGGAGAGCACCATGACTTTATAGTGAAACAATCTTGTATGATGTGCCTACAGGAGAGTTAGGCCAGCTACCTGGATGAAAAGGAGAGTCTTTAAGGCATTGAATATGATTTTAACAGTTATGATGCTCAGACAGGCACCAGGAACAGTTTCTATAT
>JANIJG010014358.1:59351-72816 GCA_024611175.1 Megaceryle torquata
GGAAGGGAAGGGAAGGGAAGGGAAGGGAAGGGAAGGGAAGGGAAGGGAAGGGAAGGGAAGGGAATGGAAGGGAAGGGAAGGGAAGGGAAGGGAAGGGAAGGGAAGCTGTTCGTAGAGGGAGGAAGGAGAGATGTTAGCAGAGAGAAGGGGAAAAGCATGGAGGAGGTCTCACCCTTCACAGGTAAAGCACACTGTCATGGAGGTGCAGTACCCTCTGAAGGGTGTAGCCAGGAGTTTCTAGGCATCTCTCTAAAGCACACTGTCTCCATTCATAGGGTGGGAACATGATGCCCAGTTTTGCTCCAGGGTGTGGGCACGGGGTGCTTCAGTGACTGTCCATGTCCAGGATAAAGGCCTGATGCTAGTACTGAGGCTTGTCTCATGCAGCTCCAGTTCTGCACCTCTCTGCACTCACCCCCGTCCCCATTACAGCTCCTCAAAGCAGAAGGGAGGAGGAAGGTCAGCACGCTCTGTTGTAGCCTGAAAATAAAGATTAGAAAACACGCAAAAGCAGCTATTAGCGCATGAAAGACAAACAGTGCTTCCCTCACTTTCCAGTAACTCACTACCTTAACGGCAGAAGATAGACAATTAATAGTGTGGCTTCCGTGTTAAATCACATTGGGGGCTATGACTTAAACCCACTTTAAAGAAACTAGGCCAATCATTTTACAAGGCGTGGGAATTGTTAAATTGGGCTATCCCCTCTGCTTCATACAATTGCGTGAAGAGTGATATTGTGGAAAGGCTTTTAATGAAGGCCTTATATAGCTCTAGGTCAGGACATTTGCATTTGTGAAGATTACATTAAAAGCACAAGAAGCAAAACAGCATGAACAAACAGCAGCGTTTTCATCTTTAAAAAAACCCAACACATTCCGTCCGTGGGAATATGGTACTAGGGACTGGGAAACAATGGTTTCTATTTCCAGCTCTGCTGCTAACTTACAGGAGTCTGACCTTAAGCAAATCACTTTACTCTGGAGCTTCATTTATCTGCCTCAGGTGTGTAAAGGCTCATTAGTACCCTTACTAATGAGCTTCATATAATCATATGCAAAGCACAGCATTTTAGTAGATTTTGTAAGACTAAGATTTGTAAAGCCCTTTGAAATTCAACATGATGTAGATATGTAAAGATATCCCTCTTGCTCGCGCTCTCTCTCACACACACACTCTCTCTCTCCAGGTGATAACGACAAATCCCACCTTAAAAATTTCAATTCCCAAGCACAGTGCAAACTCAAAGTCCAGTTTTTGAAGTTTTATTACTTCTTTGAAATAACAGCTCTAACATATACATTTAAAAGAAACCCACACAGCAGCAAGTTACTGGAACAGTTGGTTCTGAGCAAGCAATAAAAGCCTAAACAAAGTTGAACTTTGGATTACATGCCATGTGGAGTTACTGAATCTGACAGGTTAAGTTGTTCATTTCTTTAACCTGATATATACACTCTCTGTATCCTTGCAGCACTCCTCCTGTTCAGGTGCTACTTTTATACTTCTTGCCCTGTTGTAGCCTCAACAGTACAGAGGCAGTCACCTGCTATGAAGGCACAATTGCAACCCTGTGTCTTTTCTTAAAGTAATGGGTACAGATGCAAAAAAAATAGTTTTCATGCCTACAGTGAGAAAGTAAGGAATTACTCTGTTCCCATAAGAGCATCTTAATGTTTTGTAGTTTTAACAGTTAAACTAATAAAAGATTATAGCCTTACATACAAATCTTGTCCACACAATGTCCTTTAAAAAATGCACTTGTAACAAAATACTGGGATAAAAGCTCTGACTTATTACTCCTCCACTAGAAATAACAGGTGCACAGGTTTTGACTGGAATAGAGTTCATTTTCTTCATAACAGCTCTTATGCTTTGGATTTGTGACCAAAACAGTGTTGATAACACATGAATGTTTTAGTTACTGCTAAGCAGTGATTACACAGCATCAAGGACTTTTCTGCTTTGCAGGCTGCTCTGCCTGTGAGGAGGCTGGGGTTGCACCAGAAGTTGGGAAGGGGACACAGCCAGGACATCTGACCCCAACTCACCAGATATACCACACCATGTGGTGTTGTGCTCAGCAATAAAATCCAGGGAAGGAGGAGAAAAGGGTGACAGCTGGAGTTACAGTATTTGTCTTCCCAAGTCACCACTACATGTGACAGAGCCTGGCTTTCCTACAGCTGGCTGAACACCAGCCTGCTGACAGGAAGTGGTGACTTGTTTTGCTTTGCGTGCGTGTGCAGCTTTTGCTTTACCTATTAAACTTGCTTTATCTCAATACACAACTTTTCACTTTTACCCTTCCAATTCTTCTCTCCCATCCCACTTGGGGAAGTGAGTGAGCAGCTGGAGGGGGCTAACGCACAGCAACAGGCTATTTCTAACAACCTATGTACATCCACAAAATGCTGGAGTCTAGCAGTGCTGCTTCAACCAGAGCAAAGTGTAGTTACACTACTTAAAAAAAGATGGAAGTAGCAGGTTGAATGTTTTCCAAAACTGAATTTAATTGCTTAATGGGAAAATGGAAACAAAAATCAAAGGGTCTTTCTAGGAATCATGCCAAAAACTGCCTTGCAAGAAAACTGCAATATCCTTGCACAAAGCAGTGTCTCACTTCCCTTTCCATGTTGTCACAGGGGCCATAAAAGAGCTGGGGGTTCTGTACCACCACACGCATGTAGGAAACGAAAGGCGTACCCTGCTGATTTCTATCATCCTTGGGTCTAACCAAGGATACATATCCCTGCTTCACATCTCCAGTAGAGCATGCTAGTAAGTCTCCCCTGTACAACCAGATGCATGAACACTGGGAATATTACAACACTTATCTGCACGTGGAAAGCTAACTAGAACAGTAAGCACTGAGGCAGGACTCAAATGATCCATCTGCTACACTCACACAGCCTCTTACCTCTCCTTCCCGAAGGCCCCAGGGAAGGACCACAGCCATTTCACAGGCATGAAGCTGAGGCTCCAGTACCGCGCGTTTTCTGGATGTGTGGGTATGCTGCGGAGATTCCCTGATCTCCTCTGGCTGCGTAAACCTCACAGGCAGCAGTTGCTTCTGGAGGTACAGCCGGGGCAGACTTTGGGCAAGCCTCCACACACGGGCATGCAGAAGACCCATGTGCCAGTTTCACTTCCACTCTCCACAAGGCACAGGCAAGCCCTCACTGCTCAGAGAGCCATTTGCCCGTGCTAAAACTAGAGTGTTTTCCAAGGGGAGAAAGGAAGGATTTGCTGTGGGAAAAGCAGCCAGAGGAGCCTAGTATGGTGCCTCAGGGACCCGGTGAGCCTCAGCCTCCCTGCAAGGGTATCCCAGCTATTTAAGAGCAAGGAATAGCGTTGGAGAATAATTACAGTGGTGGGGAATTTGTCCTGGTTTGTTCGGTGTGCATGCTAAATATTTGCTCAGCTGGAGGTTTTGGACATTAAAATGAAAGAGAAACGACATTTTTGAATGATAGATGAGGCAAAGGTCTCCTTGGTAATTGAGGTTTTTGTAAAGACAAGGAAGTAGCAGAAAGACCACCATTTTATGGGAGATGAAATCAGATTCGTATCTCTGATCAGTTTTCTACCATTTGTTTTTTTATTGAACCTAATTGCATTACTTTGCATTTAGCCTTGGGTAAGGAAAATGAAAGTAGATTTAAGGTTCGATTTAAAGGAAATTAGTTAAGACAAGGAGGTCAGAAGGCTTTATAGTCTCGTCTCACCAACTGACTAGCTTTGCTCACCCTTTGCACTTGTCGTAACCCCTCAGGTACACGAGGAAAGCCCTCCACACCTTTCTACAGCCAGTCCAAAATCTTACCTCCTCCTATGTCCCAGAAGAGCCACAAGGCTCTCTCAGGATTTCACCACATCAGGACCAGATCTCAGCTCATTCTCTGGATCCAGAAGGCTGCAGGGTTCCTTGAGCTGGCACTGATTGGCCTTGACAGGACGAGTGATCTTCAACACAACCCCCTCACCATATGATCTGGGGAGAAGGTAATTGCTGCACAATAGCCAGCTTTCTTCTCCCATCATCTCTGTCCTCATGCTGCTGCTCACCCAGCCCTATTCTGCTGGGTTCATCCTTCTAATAGCAGTTGTCATCCACAGAAACAAACCTGTGAGAAGACAGTGAAGGGGTCCAGGTTAAAAAGAAACCCTTCAAAAAAAACAAAAATAAAAAAGGGCATGTGGAAAACGTTGCTGAGGCCATGCAACACCTGACAGAGCTGAGAAGGTGGCGAGTAGCAGGAGTGAGCATGAGAAAGGATTAGGCACAACCCAGCATCTCAGCTGTATCCCCCGAGGAGTCAGAACTGCTGTCCATTCCCACCTCTTTCTGACATAACCCACCCTGCAAAAGCAGGCACTGGTGCTTGAAACCCTAGAGGAGTCAGTGCCAAGCCCCCCATAGTGAGGCAGGTCTTTCTCCAAAAGCAGGGGTGTCTGTCCTAAGAAACAGCCTTCTGGCAAATAAGATTGTTTCCCAACGAGGGGCTGGCAGCTTGCCATGGTGTCCCTTCCCAGAACAACTGCACTTAGCATTACTGACCCCCACCCCATGCCAGCACCCACAAGCTGTGTGCAACTGATGCAGGGATGGTGCTGGAAGAATCACCCAGACTGCTGCGGAGGGAAGTAGACAAGCCTGAGGGCCCAGGACCCAAGGGAGAAAGTGCTGCTGGCACCCAGGACCTTGTCAGCCTTTCCCACAGAGGGAGAGGGGAGCTGGCAGAGCCTCCATGCTCCCTGCTCTGCCCAGTACTGAGATACTACCCCTATTATCTGTGATATCTCCTGGGAGAGGACTCCCTCACTACATTCATGCTATTAAGATAATGGCTGACATATTAAAAAATGTCAAGAATAGGTTGAAGGCATCTCAACCCCACCCTAGCCAGCTGTGCCAGCACCACTCCTCATGCTGTAAACTGGATGTGGACCAAAATGGAGAGAAGACTGCAGTTCTCCTTCCTCCACTGCAGAAAAACATCCTTTTCCTTCCCGACAGGAATGAACCAGTGTGGGGTAGGGCTATCAAAAGTCCCTGCACAGTTTGCAATTACCAGCACTGTTGTGTTGCCTGCTTCTGGAGCCAGGACTGACTCTGGGGTGTTTCCTACCTCTCAGGCCCAGACAACTAGCAGGCCCACCCACTCCTACCTTAAGGGAAGGCTTGTTCCCTGCTAGGTGCATGAGCTGGCTCTGCATGCATTTGCATGTTTTCTGATAGCGCCCGGAGAGTCACTCTTCCAAAATTCTTTCACTAGAGAGACTGGGAGTCTATTGTGATGTTATGATGATTAATACCAAACTCGGTCCCCATCACACAGACCTCTATTCTCCTGCATGCCTCATGAGCTTGCATGCAGCTCGTGCACATGCACAGGATGGGCTGCATGTGATGGTATGGCTTCAGCCCCAGCCCTCCCCACACACACATTTGCACAGACAGCTTTGGGAGTGGTGTCACCAGAAAGCACCTTGAGGTCTGAGAGCATCCTCCTGGTGCCAGCATCCCAGGCAAGGTCCTGCATGGCCCTGGAACACTGGAGGTGCTTTGCTGCCCCTCTGGGAGCAGGAAAGGGAGAGATGAGAAAAGGTTTTAAGAACAATCCTCTTCTCTCCCTATTGCTGAGGAACTTTCCACTTGTACCGGTGTCCCTCTTCCTCCAAAATAAAGTTCAGCTCATCAGGAAGCAAAGAAAAACAACAGGGAGAATGGGGAACAGGAGCAGAGCAGCATGGAGAGTCAGGGCCACAGCCTAGCAGGGCAGGGGAGAGCAAGCCAAGCCATGCCACCGAGAGCTCCCAGGCTCACATCCCCTCCCACCCGCTTCTGTCAGTGCAGGCAGGGGCTGTGCTGCTTGCAGTGCCAAGACATATTCCCTCACACATGCTCCTCCCGCTCCTCACCCATTCCATCCCATCGCGTGCCAAGGCAGACAGGCATTGGGCTGCAGCCAGGTGCACATTTTTCAACTTAATTCATCCATCCTCTGCTCAGCAGCCCAGTATCCACATTTACAGTTTAACTATCAATCTCAGCATCACACTGCATCCCCATCGCAAGCAGCCACATGTATCAAGGGAGCTGCAGAAAAGGGCACCCTGCACTGATGCTCCAGGGTATTTTTCAAGGATGTTGTGTACTATACAATCAAAACAACCAGGTATTTCCAAAACTGTTTCATGAGGCCTTTTCTGCTTAGTGTGACATGCAGAAAAGGCAAAAGGTGATCTTGAACACCACTGGAGAACAGAGCGCTGCAGCTACATTCTCTGCAAGAGCAGAGCAGCAATTCCTCCCCCACTGCCATGGGTATCATCAAGGTGTTATCTAGTTGTGCACCAAAAGAGGCTGGTGGCATTATAAACTGAATATAAGGATGACTACAAAACCTGCATTACATTGCTTTCCCCCTCCAAGGCACCTCCACTTGGAAAGAAGTTTCCAGCCAGGCTGACAGACTTGGAATCTGAACTTCTATTTAGCGAGAGAATAGGCTTAACACAGATTTGCCCAGTTTTCTGATAAGGACATGACAGTCAGGAACCACACCTTGGGAGGCTCTTTCTGGGCTTGTTGCAGTCTGCAAGGCCTCTGCCAGCCCTGGCCAAGGACAGTGCCTGTTGAGTGGAGTATGGCTGTGCCATCCACTCAGCAGTGGTGCAGCAGGACACCCTAGGGCAGCAAGCAGCCTCCTATCTCCTGGGGTACAGCTGGGGCAGCACTGGGAGAGCTGGGCACCACACTCACTCTTGGGCACGTTTCTTAACAGACAGCAATTTCCACACAAATGTTTTGAGAGTTTGCTAAGATTTATCATTAAGTCAACAACTCATTGTGCAAGAGGCCCTGTGAGATGTAACAGGAGCTGGTAGCTGCTGTGGCACTATGAAGGGGGAGTCAGAAAGCTGTGTCCCCTGCTTCAAGATAACACAACATTTTTAATAAGTTCTGTCATACTCCTGCTGTGTTTCAAAGGGACAAGCCCCTGGGCTACATACTGGTGACCCAAGATGTTAGCACTTTATTAAGATGGAGACTGAAGACAGGCAGATAAGGACCTGCAGGGAATACACTGCCTTTACTTCTGCCTTCTGAAAGGCAGAAAATATCACTTTCTGTGGGAGACAGTCTCCCCACAGGAAGAAGTAGAGAAGTAGAGGTTTGTTTTAAGTGGGTTTATTTTTTTTAACAATTCAAGTATTTTGTTTTAAAGGAATGATGTTTCACCTGCAAAACCAGAGTTCATTTTATCTCCTCCCACTCCTCATTAATCAACCTCAAAGAGCATTTTTACAATAAAGAGATACAATATTACTTAAACTAATGACTTACACAGGCAGAATCATTACCGCAATCTTGCTGAATGCTTGGAGCAAGAAGACAGGTCCTGAGAACTGACAATACTGGCCAGGGGGTATAAGGCTCTTGAATGAGGGTTCCACCATGGAGGACATCCCAGTCCCAGCAAAAGCCACCAGCCTCACCAGCCTCCATCAACAGCATTGATGAGGCACACAACCTAGGTCCCAAAGATATGGCAGAGCAAATAAAACACTTTTGGGTGCACACAGACAGCAGCTGAAAATTTTCATGGCAAAGTTTTGGTAAAAAACCAGCAATGTCAAGGCAAGTGCTAGCCCACATGTTTAGAGGCAGAACACACAGCAAGTCAGAGTGGCTATTCTAGATAAAGTCCCACTTACAGGGTGGGCAGGAGGGCAAGTGACAAGCTGTGGCCAGCCTACAGCATGAGTGAACAAAAAGGCACAAGGGCTGCAGGACTGCATGAGCCCAGGGACCTGCACATGGGGGAGAGAAGCAGTCACTTTTCAGAAATGGGTCATGACCAGAGGAATTTGAAGAGGAGACTAAGAATATGCAGAATGGGTTCATTCCAGGCATAACAGCAACATCTGGCTGTTTCTAGCTTTGACCCCTTTTCCTTCCTCTTCTAGTCTCCCTAAGTTTCAATGTTCCTTCTCCACAGTCAACACTACAGTAGTAGCAGACACAAAAAGAAAAATCTTAAGCTGGTAGGATTTGCACAAGGAGGAAAACAGGTAGGGGAGAAGATGTCTGCAAAGGCAAGGCTGGGCATGGATGTGACTCTGGGAACAGTAACAGAGCACAACAGAGAGGGTGGTGATGGAAGCCAAATGCTGTAACAACATGGAAAGCCTGAGCTTCACAGAGGTGGAGTGCTCAAAGGCATCAGGGGAGGCAGGACCTGACTGCCCTAGCAGAGACACAGTGCTCCAAGGAGGAGACACGGAAAAGCAAGTACTAAAGCTAGACACTGTGGACTGAATACAACAGGACAGTGTCTTTTGGGAGCTGCTCAAGAAGAGAGGCACCAAAGAGGCACCAGCACCAGTCTTGAGCAGAAAAGCAGGTTTCAAAATGAAGTTTGGCAGCAAAAGAGAGGAGAAAGTTGCAAAATGTATCCCACCAAAGTAATCAAGACATCAGCAGAAAAAAAAAAATAAACACTAGCAAAGAAAGAATGAGATGGGGGGAATTGAACAGGCAGAGGACATCAGAGCATGTGTAAAAGCAGAAAGAGAAAATACATCCAAGAAAGAAATCCACAAACGCCCTCCAGCCCCAAAAAGACAAACGTGATGCAGGCTGTGGAGGAACAAGGCAGCAAGGTGGTAGAGCCACAAGGGTTGCAGTAAGACAGTAACAGGAAAGGATGAGGATGATGCTCCATAGTATCAAGACAAGAAACAAGGAGATGTGGAAGGAGGGACAGGGAGAAACAAGAGGATGGCTAAAGCAAAGCTAATGGGTTTAGCAAAGGCACAAAGGAGTCTCCACCAGTATGGCAACACTAATTAAAAGGATGTGGCACCATGGTGTGATGGCAGCAAATAATTAAAGGTTGGTAAGAGGCAGTAATTTAAGGCTAATAAGAGGCAGTAATTTATCAGCAGCCAACAAGAGTAAGGAGTCCAGGAGCAATAAATTCAACAATGGAGGAAAAATAAACAGGCAGGGCAAGAACCAGAGCCACCAGCCTGATAACAAGGACAATGCCACAGCAGCATATGAACTCTGCACAGAAATGGAGACCAGCTGAGGGGGGCCCAGATGGAGCTGCCAGGCCTCCTCCCTCCCTTCTCCTTATTCAAATCTTCCCCAAGGAAGATTTGAAGGTGCAAATCTGCACCAGGAGGCCTTTGGGAAGACACCAATCCAGTGACCAGGGAAGACACATTTCTGAAGTCGGGTCCCTATTGCACTTGTCCCCGCACCTAGCATCTAGACCAAGAGGTCTTTAGAGCAGAGGCTATCACAACATCCCTGACATGCACATAGTGGATAGGGTGGGAATAAAGGTAAGGCTCAAGGGGGGAATTTCCAGGGGACAGCAGCCATTAGTAGATCTCTGAAGGAAGGTGCCATTGTTGCACTTGAAGAGCACTGACAGCACGAGGAAGGGGCAAGAGGGCTTAATAGTTGCAGCCCCAGCTAAGCAGCAACAGCCAAGAACCTCCCTGGAGAGCAAAGGACCTCCAACAGGCGTGGGGAAATGGGAACCCAGGCATCAGCTGGGGAGTGGCAGTGTAGGAAGAGCAAGCTGCTTTCCCCACAGCTATTGCTTCATCTTTCCAGCACCTTTCTAGAAAGCACATAAAGCTTATTAACCATGATCATGGTGCTGCTGCTCTGTCCAGCCCAGATGAATAGAAGACAATGACAATGTCCCTGCAACAAAGATACCTCTCAGTTTTTCATGACCAGGGACCAAAGCCAGGCAGCTGGAGGTACACACACACCCCATCACTCTCTGCATCCAAGCCCGAAAATCCCAATCCTGAGCTTGGGCTACTCCAACAGGAGTCATTGACCAGCAATTGCACACCAGCAGTCAGGTTTGCTCTGGCACTTTCTCCCATCAGCCATCCCTGGGCTCAGCCACGCCACCACAGCCCAGCCTGCGCTTCAGCTGGGCACGCAAGGTGTGGAAAGTGGCTGCCATGAAATCAAGAGAAGCACCTTGAGACACTGATGCAGAGAGCGTGGGAAAGAAACTAAAGACATTCATGTTCATCAGGAGACAGATAAAACCACTACAGTAATAAAATTTCATTATGACAGCTAAGGAAGAAGAAAAAAAAAATCAAATCTTTGTTTGCTGTGTCTATAATAAAGTACAAAGGTATCTGCCTTTGCACTACTGGTTGCACAGGCAGGTTTCAGCCCTGGGTGAGGGCTAGAAGTTGCTTATGCACTACATGTTGTTTTCCAGACAGCAGATCAGCCTTTTGCAGCATTAACTCAGCCCTCTATGCCACAGGGGACACACAAAACACCTTTCCTGGGGGTCCTGCTCCTTACAGGAGCAGAGAGGAGATTACAAGACTTATTAGTTCACACAGACTTACAGATTTATTAATTTCTTGAGAGAGAAACAGGGAGTACATTAGGGTCCTCACCAGTGGCAAAGGACTGTGCCTCATCCTTAGCAGGCATGGGAGAATTTACGTTGGCGTTCATTCTCAGGACAGAAAACCATTAGGAACCTGACTTTTATTCCCCATAGAGCTTTGTTTTTTACTACAGGTTTTCACTAATGCATTCATTTTGCAAATTCAAGGGAATAATATGGGAAAAGTTTCTATTTTTAAAAAAGAAAGTAAAAACTTCTGAAGTAATGAACTACTCCCGGATAAAAAGACTAATCTTCTTTAAAGAGTTTGCAGTCTTATGTACTCCCACACAATACATTTTACATACTTACATTTTGCATGCATATATACATACAATTCTCCTACAGAGAAGGAGAATTGATCCATAATATAAACTCACTCTACATATGCATGGTTTTTATTCACAGACATGTGTGAGAAAGTTTGAGAAAATGAAAAACCATACCAGCTTGCAACTAGGGCCAAGGGTAAAGGACAGAGCTGGATAAAAGCTGCATATTCTAGGCAGTAAAGCACCCTCTCCTATCTGCTCACTTTTAAAGACACTCCATTATTATTTTTGTTAAGCAAAAGCCATCTCTGTCCTCAGCACCACAGCAGCTGATCCAATGGCATAGTTACCTCCCAGTGAGTCATTCATGTCCTGAGCTGAAGCTTCCCACCCTCATCCCTAGAGGAACAGCTCCATCAGAGCATTCATGGTGATGTCTTTAAGCACCATTAAAAGCTCATACCAGTAAGGCAAATGTTTATTTGTCAGTTTGAATCATCTTCCTTCTTTAAGAAATTCATGAAGGACTAAGCATGGTTCATCACCAGCTTTTTTAAATGTCTTTATATGGTTTTACCTCACTTAGAAGAGGCTTTCATAGTTTTGCCTCCAACATTCGCAAAATGCAATGAACCCAGAGACACAGGCCTAGTTCAGAGTTCCCTGCAGTCATAGCATACCCAGTTTGCTCTGGTGTCTTTTTTCCTAGTCTGGGTCTGCTTTTCTCTTCATGTTCCAGCAAACGTGTCTTAGAAAGATTAATTTTTTTCAGGGAAAAAGAGTTTTCAGCTAATTTTTGAGGTTTTGTTCAATGGCTGATCCAAACAGTCTGGTGAACCTATCAGTGAGCAAAATCAGTATCACAGGCAGGGTCTCTGAAGTGAGAGCACAAAAGACACAAACTAAACATGAATGACATAAAAGGATCATGAATGACCTACAGATCAGTCATTGTTCTCTGTGTTAGTCAGCAAATTTAGAAAGAACAGGTAACAAGAATAACTGCAAACCCACATTGCCTTTGGATGCAGCTCCTGCAGTTCTTTGAGTATCTTCAGAGGAGCTTCCTTCCTTCGCTCTGCCTCTGGTTTCTTATCTAGCTGATGGGTTTAGTGATTACTATTGGCTTTTGAAGACACCTGGAAATCTACTGATGAATAATTATAACAGCATGCTAATATCTCAATGGTTTGCCTCAAAATCCTCCTAAAACACCCTCAAAATGTGCATGGGTTGCCACTGGTAACCCAGTTCTTATTCCTACACAGTACTCCCAGCTGCAGCACAGCGTAAAGGACAAGGTCATAAGGTAACACTGAAGCATCTCTCAAGATCTTTCATTGCTGTGCCCTCAAATTGCTAATTCTTCTTACAGAAACCCCAAATTTATTGGCATCACTTACTGAGATGTTTTTAATGGGGTGAAAGTCCTTGGGCAAGGACCTGTGGTCTGCCTGAGTTCCGCAGGATTTATTGGCTGGCCACAAAGAGCAGTGTTTATGTAGTCCCAGTCCTCTTTTATAGCAAGCCTAAGTTTGAAGCTTACAGGGCAGCTCTGAGCCTTCCCAGAAAGGCCTGGAGAGACACCTGAGCAATGACTGAAGAAGTGGTTTCCCAAGAAGCCACAGACTGAAGTGATTTAACTCTGTCTCTCTCCCAGATGGAGTTAATGGGAAGAGCTCAGCACTACTGAAGAGATCTTTTATTTGTTGCCTAAAAACCAGCCACAGGCAGCCAACAGATAGCCAGCCTACCACGCATAGCACCAAATAGTCCCATGTGACCAAGATCATCTGAACAGAGCTACAAGCTGTTATTAAACATATGTGAAAGAATCTCTGCACTGTATCCACACAAAGACATTTCACTCGGACTCCTCGCAGTCTACCTCACAGTCCAGGTAAGTTTATAGAAGCAATGGGCAACTTCCTTTCATTGTCTGCTCCCCCTTCCTAAATCTAAAGTACCACCTTGGTCATCCCTCCCTCAGGCTTTCTGACTAGCAAAGGGGAAGGCAGATATTTCACCAGAAACAAATTGAAAAGCCATGTGTGAAGTATAAGTTGCTTAGTGCAGAAACCACTTTCTCAAAGTGGTCTAGTGTCCCACCAGCAATGCTGGTCCTTGTCCTAATCGTGCAAATGGAAACATGACACTACTAGAGGTGGAAGACACTTAACCAACTTGATGAGGAGATAGCTGTGTGACTCTCCCAAGCCTTCAGTATCTCAGGCCAAGTCCACCAAACACTCAAGAAAGGTATTTAGATAACAATAGAAGAATTTGTTTTGAATACACTGAGAGATCAGGTCACTTTTTGGTAGATATTTGCAGGAACCTGTTCTTTATCTTCCCCTGTTCACTGCACTTTAATCATCCTCAGCTCTTCCCTTACACAGGGAAGCATATATGTTTTTAAAAGAAAGACAACCAGATAAGCAAACTGTCAGGCAAGAAGAACAAGCAGTTCACGTTGTATCTTTGCAGTTGCTTCTACCACACCCAACCTCTCTAAAAATGCCCTTCCTGGCTATGTTTTCATTTTCTGATAAAAATATAAAATGAGCAATAAATGTGGGAAATGTACATTTTCCATCCCCAGAAGCAGAACACATTTTTTGTAAATCATGGATTGCCACCTTCCACAACTCCAGCCAGATGAGTAGCCCACCAAAAAAAAAAAAAAAAAAAAAAAAATAAAAAAAAAGCAACCCTTTACTAAGGTTTGGCTTGCTT
>JANIJG010014358.1:72916-83913 GCA_024611175.1 Megaceryle torquata
CCCCAGCCAAATGAGTAGCCCAAAAAAAAAAAAAAAAAAAAAAAATCAAAAAAAAGCAACCCTTTACTGAGGTTTGGCTTGCTTAGACAAACAAATCAGAAACATCCTGGCAACAAGGCTCCATGTGTCTTAATATCACTACTTAGACCCAAGCCAGAGTCTCTTCTGCCTCTACTCCAACCAGAGAAATAAATGGCACGCCTGCATGCATCCGCATCAACAAAAACTATTCTGCACTTTCCCAGCACCGTAATTTTTCAGGTAAGCACTATTAGCCTACTAAATATTTAGTGTCACCCTTCTGTAAAAAGGGGTTGTTTCTAGTAAGTAGTTACGTCAGATACATCAGAACTTCACAATATCATAGGAGAGAAAAAGTGAGTCAGCTATACTCTGAGTAGGGATGCTTTCTTGTGAAAATGCCTACTGAGGTCTTGAGACAATGAAATTAGGCACCAGGCAGATGAAATTTGCTTTAAACACTTGTCTCCCCTGAGGAATTTCCTAACTTGGAGTGCTAGGAGCACCCCTTCCAGAAGGGTACAACTGCCTCTGAAGGCACCGCTTGTTCAATGCCTCTCAACGGCAGCTCCTACTTCACACTCAAACACTGACTGAAGGCATGCTTATGCTCTGCCACCTTTACAAGCCCAAGGTACTTCATTCTTTTCGGAGATGACTCACTGCCACCCAGAAAGTAGTGCCAAGCAGTCAGATCAGGTTGATCTGTAGGGCCTGCACATCCCATCTGCAACTCTTTTTCCTGAATAATCACCTCTTAAAGAAAATGAAGTGGAAGCATACATACAAAACAAACAAACAAAAAAAACCCCAACACCAAACCAGCCCCCAAAACCCCAACAAACCAGAAAACAACCCACCCATATGACAGCATCACTTGCAGCAAAAGGTGCAGATGACAGCATCTTCAGCATAATCTAGGCCCAATTAGCTGCTCACATAAAGAGATGCCATTTCATCTTTGCATACCCTAACTAGAAATTCAATTCTGTTTCCAGTCTCCATTATTATTTCCCACTTTTATGTGCTATGACCCCTCTCTGTCACCCTCTCAGCACCAAGTGCCATTTTTTAGACTTACAAGAATGAGTTTCTGCACAGAGGAGCAGAGCAAAAGATCTGTGAGCACTCCCCTGACAAGCTCAACTGGCTGCAAGATTATTTTCCTACATTTTCATCTCATGAAAAGTAAAACAGTATCTGTGGAGCCACTAAAAGCCTAGCCACAGTGATTTGAGTAAGGAATATAATCTAGTCTGGTATCAGCTCTACAAGTGTCCATCAGCAAGTCCCCAGGGAAGAGCTGAGAGCAGGACAAGCCTGCAGTACAGTATTTCACTCTTCAAGACAGAGAGGACTGTGTCACATGGTTAATCCTTTTAGTAACTCTCCACAAAAAGGTCCAAGGAGGCACCCAGGCTTGCCCTGAGTCAACAAATGTCCTTTCTACCACATTCTTCTACTATCTCAAGGAATCACATCCTGTTGGTTCCCTCGTTAATAGCCTCCAGCTCTCATGCTGGAAGGGACAGCAAGCAGTTCATCCAGATTGTTTCTCTGGCCTGACATGACCCCACAGACCTGTCATACCTGCTGTCAGCCATTGCTTTTGCAGCTGAAAAGCCCTAGTTTGCTCTGTTGCTCCCTGCAAGTAAGATCCTCCACACTCAAGCCTCCTTCAATCCTAAAACACTTTTATCTCAGGGGACACTAACCACGCACATCAGTAAGGCAAGGGTGGACAACGGGTTTAGACAGTAGCATAAAAACACTCTTGTTTTTCCTTCAGTTGCTTTGCTAGAGATCTTAATGCTTCATTCACTTGTCTTGACTGTTGCCATCTTAGCTCAGTGCTCCACAAGGGCAGTCTGATGACAGTTCCCTGAAAGGTCATGGCCAGCTCAGAGCCCATCTTTTTATTTGTGAAGCAAGGGCTTTCTTTCCCCCTGTGTTTTGTCTCACTTGCTCATGCAGACTTCCAGCTGTGCAAAGGTGACTGCTTGTACCTGAGCTATAAGAAGGGAGGACCAAGGCAAGGATGTCATAAGGAAAACATGACATTGTCAGAACTGCTACCATTCTTTCAAGTATACAGGGACAAGTGTTCAGGTAACAACCTGCCATTTGGACAACCCAGTGACTATTTACTCTATTTGACACACTAAATACACAGGCAAGACAACTGCATGGTGCATGACGACCTAAGACACCCAATCACCATCTTCAAAACCAGCATCAAACGAGACAGCACAAACAGCAGGATGGAAAGACTTCATTTCATCCTTAACAAATGGATTTTTACCAGTCTCATGGTATTACCACGCTAAATCAGTTATGTCTCAAGCTTGGTTTCATCATTACTTGTATCACAGACAGTAACCACCAAAATTTAATTAGCATATTTATTCTAATACAAGTTACATGAGACCTTTCGAGAAATACATTGCAGCCAGGCCTCTGCATACCAGATTTTTTCACTTAGCTTGTCTACAAGACATACTTTGTCAAAACAGCACAGACTAATTAAACAGTTATGGAAGAGAATCGCACGGTTTGAGAGCAAAGACCGTACAGAGAACATATTACTGGATTACAGTCCAGCATGGATCACATAAAAAAGTCACAGGAAGAAGTTTTCTCCAACAGAACACAAGTATACAGCATCATTAGTATATGTTTTGCATTAATACCAACAATTATTAAAAAATTCAAAAATGCTAACTTCAAATATTACTTAGCTAGCCACTATACCTATAAGGTAAAACCATAAATGGACTAACTCTGCTTAGGAAGTGAAAAACACTATGTCTCTAGAATTAACTAGAGCCCAATTCAGCAAACTACTTATGCATGTGCTTAAGTCCTACTAACACTAGTGGGGCTTACACATCTTGAAGTATTGTAATGAACATGGAGAGATTTCAGCATGCATCAACAGTTAAGTACATGCTAAATACTTTCACTGAATCAGGATCGTATTCTTTAAGTACAACAAATTTATATACACACTATAAAAGCCACGATCTTTCAATCTATTGTCCTGACAAAAGAAAAACCTCTACTGGGTACAAGAAAAACCGATAGACCCTGAAGAAGAATGGCTTTTCATGTTTTATTAACAACTCCAAAAGTATGCAACAAATCAGTGCTAGGGACAATCTATCTTAACTGTACTTTGAGCTTTCACTCTTTCAAAACAACCGAATTTACCCAATTTGCACCAGTATAGTATTGGAATTCTATATGCAATTTGCAAGTTCAAGATCAAGGAACTTGTTTCTTCAGTTCATTCCCCCAGCGATCAGATCTTCGCATTGTACAGCTATACAATAAACCAGTGACTATATACAATCCTGCATGAGATACAGGAAGAAAGCTACGAAGTTACATAAATAAATGTTCAAGTTCAAAAATATTTCTCTTGCACTTAATATTTAAGTGTTTTTAAAAACGCAACAAAAAAACTCTGCAATGTTGACATATATCGACCCACTCTAAATAAAAAGAGTTCCTGTAGAATTGTCCTTCTCCAGAAGTTATCTGCATGGCTGTTTAAATAAAATCAGTCTTGACGTAGCTATGAAATCCAGGTATCCCAGCAAATGTTCCACGTACTTGGGAATGAAACATTCCCATATGCTCAGAGGAATTTGTTGAGTTTTGTTGTTTTGGTTTTTTTCCACTCTTAGATAACCCACTATATGATAGTGAACAAAATACTTTTGTTTCATAGAAACAACTAACATTTGCCCACACCAGGCAAATGGTCTATTTACAGATACATTAGGACTGCCTGACTGACAGTGAGTGTGAGTTGCTGAACTCCAGGAAACATGGAGGTTAAAATGGCGACACCCTCTGCTGAATCGCCTTCCCTTTTAGGATACGTCTTATCTGAGGAAAAGAAAAAGACAAAACCATTAGTATTCTTCATCATAGTCTGAAAAAAATAAACCCCAAAACCCTAGATCTCTGTTCCACATTCCTCAACTGTCTAAGCCTAAGCACTGAGTTCAGTTACACCAGAACTGATCTGCTTTTACAGCATTTGAACCAGTGAAAAGACAACAGGAATCACTCAGTTGCTTCGGTTATTCACTCCTTAGGTGAAGAGTCCTTTTCCATGTATTTGTACAGCTCCTAGAAAAAAACCCTTGGTTTTCATCACCTTTTCGTCAGGCCTAAAAATTGCCATTACTAATTATGACAAGAACAACAAAAGCATGATCTCATGCCATACTGAGATGAACACCAAAAGGGATATTACCTCCAGTATGTAGAAAGGTTACAAAGAAAAAAAAAAAACTATATTGACAGGAAAGAAGCTTTTAAGACAGAGAAAATAAGAGCTACAAGTGAAACCTGTGATTTCATGACTTTATATTCCGCCTGATCTTGACTAAAGCCAAAGATCCACAAGTAAGATGGGATGTAAAAAAAAAAAAAATATCTTTTCCTTAAAAGCTGCAACTCAAAACCCAAAGACAACTTCTAAAGAGGAATAAGGCTTGTGTGTAGATGGGATCATAGGAAAAGGTTGCCTGTTTTTTTTACCTGTTCTCCTACAAGGCCATCAGGAACCAGATGAACTGGCTGCTCATTCTCCAAGTTTCTGGCACTTGGATCAGCTCCCTTTCGCATTAGCAGACGCACAGCATCCAGCTGACTCACCCGATACTGCAGGCTGGCAGCCACGTGGAGCGCTGTGTTGCCATTGTAAGCCTGGAGAAGACAAAAGTAACTCCTTGAAGAAAAGGCAGGGGCATGTGTCTCAGGACACTTGCAATGCCACACATGTACACATCCCAGATTACATCTGCTTTCTGTAAAAATCACCGTACCTTTGCGTTAACAAAAGAGAGGCAGTTTGGCAGCTCCAAAAAGAGACGGATGAGCTCCAGGTTTGCTTCTTCTGCTGCCAAATGTAAAGCAGAGCGACCACTTTTGCGATCCTATCAAAAAAGGGACTGTTAGTTTTGCCTGCAGGTGCTTCACTTACTCAGGGTGTATATGAAGACAAATAAAGCAGAAAGTAGAGTAACTGCAGAGTGTTGAACAAACATAATTGCACTATTGCACTTCACCGAAAGTCACTCTGAATATATATTTTGATATCACTCTCTAATGAGCAATGGACCAGATCTCATTTGGCAGTCAGCTTACACTGACAAAATATCAGATGTTCTATTTATATCACATAATGGTCTGGCCCAGCACAGACCAAAACTGGGCAGCTAAGCAGTTTTCAATTCACATTTGCAGTTCAAGAACAAGGTATCATCAACACCCTATTACTATGGATACTTCAGAGCGCTACAAACATATTCTTACTTTAGAGACACATCCAGCTGCAGCCAGCATAGCATCATTCTATCCAGAAATTAAGACTGTCACCTCCCTCTTTCCCCAGGGTTCATTTGCACTGATAATACCTTGCTCTAAATAAATACAGCATTCTCACTCCACCTGGGTAAATTAAGCTGTAGAGAAGCTTTTAAATTAGTCTACTTCCTTTGTAATAAACCTGAAATGTGGCATGGGAGAAAGGAACATGACCTGCTTCCACATTCTCTCTGGATCTGACACTTCAAAGCCATTTTACTTACTTTTGCTTCAACAGAAGCTCCCATTTGAATCAGAGCCTTGATGGTTTCTACCAGGCTTTTGTTTCTCAGCAGAAGCTCCTGGACCTCAGGGGAGTGAGGTGGCTGACTGTTTTGCAGTTCATGCAGCACAGCATTATGAGCCAGAACAGCACAGTGCAATGGTGTCAAACCTTAACATTAAAAAAAACACCCTCATTTAAAAATCATCATTAATGAACAAGTGCAATACAGAAATATTGACAGATTGCATGTTTCAAATATAGAGGAGCTTCTAACCCCTGTCAAGCTCAGAGATAGTTCCATATTTGTAAGTGGAAGTTACTGTTCCCAAGTGGCTTCAGATTGGGGTTGTCTGGCACTGAGGATTTAGGTAGGCGAGCTCTAAGAGCAGATAATGCAAGAATCAATTCCCAATTCTATTTTTTTTTTTTCTTTTTTTACAAAAAATACTTTAGGAAGAGCTGTTATATGGAAAAGAGGTTAAATTAAAACAACTCTCTGATGCCAGAGATTCTGGCTTCTGTACCCCCTTGGTCTTTCACTGGCACTCAAATGCTTTAAACAATAGCCAAGTACTGTCTACACTCTCCACGCCTAACATGTCAATCACCCACAAGACAAAAGAGGCACAGACTAACCATGTTTTCATCTGACAGATACACCAATTGTAATGTAATTTCAACTCAATTGTAAATTTCAACCTGGCAAAGATGTTCCATTTTATTGCTTCTCTGCCCAGGATAACACTCACATCAGCAGCTATAAAGCATTGTAATATCCAGTAACTCTGTAAATTATAAACTCTTAACTACTCACCATCATAGTTTGTTGCCTCAAGGTCCACGTACTGGTTGCTTCCCATGGCTCCCTTTTGGATCGCCTACAGAAGTGGGAACAGGTATGCATTTAGGTTTTATCCAAACCACATATTGCTTCCTCAAGCTTGTATACAGTCTTACTGCAACAAAGTTGCAATAGAGAATGACATTAAGAAGAAACTGATTGTTTTTGTAAACAAGAGGATTCCACCAAATTGCTCTGAAATGATGGCGAGAACCTTAATGGGAAAATTCAGTCTTACTTTAAGCTGTTACTGTAGAGCCCCAAGACATACTCACAAGGCTACACAGAAAGATAAAGGAAGGAGGAGGAGGAAGAGGAGGAGGAGGAATGTTTTCAGAGTTTCTCAAGACAACGAATAAAGAGTGCTAACGGTCAGGGCAGAGCTACACCTGCCTGGCTCTTACCTGAAGGACCTGGGCATGCCCCTTCTCGGCACAAACATGCAACGGCGTTCTACCCCAGCAGTCTGTGGTGTTGACTTGAGCCCCCAAGCTAACCAAGTCCTGCACAATGAGATGCTGGTTGGCAGCCACAGCAACCTGGAAAGCACTCTGCAAACATTGAGAAGAAAATTTAAACTATTAGTCATCTGATCTCTAACAGGAAAGAGCAACGAAAACAAATAAAAGCCTAGCTACTTGGTATTATTTAAGCAGCGATTATGAATACCAGGAAGCCAGGACAAATGAAGCAGAGCACATAGTTTTACCAGCTCAAGGTGATCCCAAGAAGTATTAATAGCTCAAGGTTAATATTAGCATGCAGGCTAAATCTCAGGGTTAATATTAAATAAGCCTTTCACCACATCTTCCTCAAGGTCTAGACATGCAAAAGCTATCAGGTGCACAAAGCAGGTGCAAAGATTTTTGTGAATCTGACCTGGCCATTGTGCTCTTTAATATCCAGCATGTGCAGGGCAGCCATCTTCCTTGCAAGAACATAGGAGAGTGCTCGTCGGCCCTGGGCAACAGCAATGTGAAGGAAGCTGCAGGAAAGAGGGGAAACAGAGTTAGACCACCGTACAAACTAGGACTCACGTCAATGACAGAGATCCAAACAAATAGGAGGGGTGTTGTGCTACCAGCTGTTGTGTGACACAGGCATCTTCTTCCCAGGGCAATTTAAAGCACCTGAATTAGAATATTTTTCCCCTCTTTTACTAGATAAAAGTATAACAACAAGTACCTGAAATCGGACAATATAAGCACCCCATCAGCAAGACTACACGTTCCACTTGATTAGCAAAGCTACTGCACTCAGGACGCAAACACTGCTAATGGACTGCTTCCATTATAACCCATGGGCCACCAAAGCCCAAAGAGAAACATTCCCTGACCTTCCACATCAGAAACATCAAGATATGCAGCACTCACGTATCTCCATCCGAGTCTTTTGCAAGGAACTGGTCTTGAGAAATGTTAGCCAGCTTGTTTTCCTCCTGCTCCACTTGCCATTGGAAAAATGACTTGCCCAGCTGCGTCGTGCTTCTGGTCATGCTTTGGTCAGGTAGAGAGACGTTCAAAGTAGCCAAAGAGACACTGCGCTCCATACTACCACAGATGTTATTGGAAAGCAAGCTGAAGTTTGGAGCATGGGAGCTGACATCAGCCTGTGGGTGGGCACTGGTCAGTGGCTGGAGGGGAGTGGAGATGCCCTCTGAGCCTTCAGAGTCATTCAAGAGGGAGGAGAAGCTCTGCGATGGACAGTACTGCAGTTCATGGCTCTCAAAGGTATTCTGCTGGTAGGCAGGAGACTGGTCATTGGCAGCAAATGGCCTATACTCCAGGGAAGCATCTGAAGAATAGCTCTGTGACAAATCTTGGTTCTGGGATGGAGGGAACTGGTAATGCTGCGGTGGATCAAGCATATGCTGGGGGGTGTGATCTTGAAATGCTTGGTACTTCTGAGATGGGGAGAAAGCCTGTGTTCCTGGGCTGTCCTGGTATGGCTCACCAGGCGAGCTGTGGCTGGAGACAGTGTGCAACCAGCTAACCTGCACCGTGTTCAGAGAAACAGGGCTTGACTCATTCTTGATGTTTATAATGTTCTGAAGTAGATCAGAACTACTGTCATGCTTTGGGTCATTTTTATGAGTCTCCTCCATATTATCCATAGAAGTTGGTGTCTGGGGTGGTGTCTGTCAGGGAAAAAACAAAAAAAACAACACACTAATCAAAACAAGCCCAGGAAGTTAAAAGTATAATTCTATCTGGTAGTTTCTGATCTTACAAAGCAATAGGAAAAGTAAAGGCATGGAAAAAAAATCACTATAAGCCTACCAGGAGATGTGGGTGAACATTAGCTTGCCGTTTGAAAGAAGGTCCATCAGAAAGGAGCTCAGGAGCCTTTCTTTTGCCACTGTGACCTAGAATGCTCTTCAGCTCTGCTAAAAAAAAAAAAAGAATTAGAAACCATTTGGAGGTTACACTTACAATCAACTTCTGAAATCTTACTGTAGAGTATTTAAAACAAACAAAAAAGGTTTTTACCTGTGTACTGGTCGTAGTTCACCAATCCTCCTTGTGCCTTTTGAGAAAAATCCAGATTATTCCATTATTATGTTATTTCAAGACAGAAAAGAAAAGCAGCAGCAACTTCTATAAACACAGAATACACCTTAGAATAATTCTAGTACACGATTGTCTAACCCTAATTTGATTGCATTTAATTAAGGTTAAAAGAATGGAAACACTTTTTATGAAGCTTAAACCCACCATTTTTCTTAGGGATTTTAAAACCTAAAAACTTTTAAAGTTTCTTTTTTAAACCCTATTGTTCCAATACCACAAAACTCAAGAAAAATCTGGCAAAACAGACCATTCCTCAATAGAGGTCTGAGATTTACTTTTTTTTAAATGTAATTTTACACTTCTTTAATGTCGCAAACTTTTCTTTGGGAAAAACATTTCCTGTGGCAACACTTATCTAGGAAGCTTGCACACATTCAGAGTGACTATTCTAAAAGAAAAAGAGCTATTAAAAAAAAGCCTCTTTAATGTTCCTAGAATTTCCTAGATTTTTTTCCTGCTTCCATCTTTTCAGACTGACAGGGTCTCCATCATACTGAGCACAACAGCATGACAAACTATTCTCCTCTGAGAGGATTCCCCAGCTCTTAACAATGACTGACCTCCTTTCGAGTGTTAACAGGGAGTTTCTGTGGTTTCATAACACAAACGTATCTTTAGCCGAACTCCCTTTAGAAAACAAGGCTTAGTAAGAACATTTTTAAGTGCTGCCTTCTCCCGCAGTAAGCCTTCTCACTAATTCCTTCCCAGCTCTGCCCTGCCATTACGAATTGAAAAAGGAAAAACATCTGACTCCATCCACATCAGACAGATCAGCAAGATCATTCCTAGCACTATCGCACGCCTTGGTTTTTTGGGGGGTTGGTTTTTTTTTTTTTTTTTTGCTTTTTTTTTTTCGGCAGCTTCGGTAAGCCTTAAAAGCAATTATGTTAGTGCTGAAAAATGGCGGGTTCCTTGCCTTCCTCCGTGGCAGAGCCCGAGGACATCTGCTTGCTGCTCCTGAAGTGCAGCAAAAGCTCCTTCACAGAGTTCTTCACCCGGACCCCCTGGAAAGGTCCTCTGTGCTGCTTTCCTCCCCCCATGTGTTGTTCAACTGTTGAGACAAACAAAAAAACCCAAACGTCTTTAGGCCACTGGCTTCGTTTTCACTTAACGAAAGAAAAAGCGAGAATGGTGGTGGAAAATAACCCAAGTCATCGTTTTATCCGAGGAGAGCCGCGGCGATGCCCCCGCACGCAACTGCCCAGCACATCTCGCAGACGTGCGGCTCCCGCCACTCCCTCCTCACCTGGGACGCCCCCACCCAGGCCGCCCTCGCAAGACTTTAAACACTTCGGCGCTGGGCACGAAGCGCCGGCGAAAGGCTCCTGCCCAACGCGGAGCTCCTGCTTTTCATCGCTTCACGAGCTTCTAAGCCCAACAGGGTTCGCGACCGGCTTCGCTGCCGGGGGCGACGGAGCGGGAACCGAGACTTCACGCCCTCCCTCGCCGCCTCCCCGAGCGCAGGGGGCCGGGACCGCGGTCGGGCCACGCCGTACCTTGCAACGCGGGGCGGGTGCCGCCCCGGGGGTCCCTTCGGCCGCCGCCGCGGCTGCTCACCGAGAGGTCCGAGTCAGAGCCCGGCGAGCCCGGGGCGGAGTGCGCCGGCGAGCAGCTGCCCTCACTGGAGTGAGGCGAGGCCCCGTAGAAGTAGGCGAGGTTGATGGGGCTGCTGAGGGCGCCGCCGTCGCCGCCATCAGGCGCCGCGTCCCGGCTGCTCTCCACGATCATGGCGGTGCCGCGGGGCGGCAGGCGGCGGCGGAGGACGGAGGGCGGCGGAGCAGGCGCGGACACTGCCAGGGTCGGGCAAGCGGCGCAGCAGCGAGTAAAGGGCGGCGGTGCCGGCGGCGGCAGTTATAGCGGCTCCGCCCCCCCCGCGGAGGCGGGGCCGGGCGAGGCCGCGCTTCCCGTAAGGCATGCCTTCTAGAAGAAAAGTAATTAAACTTTTCCACAGTAGCCA